>MU919636.1:0-17649 GCA_036418165.1 Cooperia oncophora
TGGAACCCTGTGGAGTGTGTTGGACTCAAGTGTGCGGGCATTTCCACGGACACAGTAGTCCCGGAGCTCGATATAGCCAACAATTATACGGGAATAACCTATTGCACAGAGTCATGCGGTGGATGGGGGTGCTCATGTGGATTCCCTTCTTCGGGATGCCTGTTTTACCGCATTTACCATGTCCCCGTAAACGGAGATGTCCACGAAGTTTTCCAATGCTTATCATGGTATGAAACAATCAAACTCAAGGTAGAGCAACTGGATCGTCAACACAATCAAAGGACTTTCACTGGAGAAATCAAACCCTATACATATCCGCACGCTCGGCGATATTCAAGTAGAGGTTACATCCTTTGCTTTTTCCCATAATCCTCTTCTCTATAAGCGCTTCTTGTCAAATAACAGAACAACGGTATACCTAGATGACGACGCCACATTTAGTTATGCCTGCACGTCAAAACCTTCAAATTTCAAACACCTCAATCAACAGTTGCAGTATACAGGACACCTGTAAATGCACGCCAGCAGAGGATACAGTTTCGTGCTATTGCACGCACAACGATATTACCCACACACGTCACTTGTCAAAAACGCTACCGCTGCCGCTTCCCAATGGAAGTCATAAAGGCCGGCCCTAAAAACGTACCGGTAATTCACACCACCGCTTTTTTCGTTGAGCTGGCCATACATGTCCCTCCATCGGTACTTCAAGTAGAACGCGAAGTAAGGCAATTCACATGTAACGTCGTATCAACGACCCTTACAGGTTGCTACAATTGCTACAAAGGCGCGGTCGCTCTAATCGCCTGTACAGCGGATGTACCGCAATGGACGGCACAAGTAACGTGTGGAATACGGCAGTTTGTGGTCACCTGTACGCGAGAAGGATATAAAAATCATGTCAAACTGTTTTTCAACCGGGCGCGAGTCCGCGAACAATGCCGCGTCCAGTGCGGTTCTCACGTCATCATGGAACTCCATGGAACTCTCAATTATATCAACGGCATAAGACCGTTCTGGAAATACACCAAACTATGGAACCAAACACTTCAAAACGATAACTCCTTTCAACTTGATTGGGAGTTCCCAGACATTGCTCACTTCCTGGATGTCTGCAAATCGTTTTACTTCTACACCGCAATCGTTCTCATCTGCCTTCCAGCTTTCGTCATTATCAGCGCCGCATATCTCTGCGCAAGCAAAACATCACATGGAATGGCAGCTTCAACGCCTTCAACACTCATTCCTTCTGCTTCAACGGCCTTGACACCATTCATTTTTTTCGAATTTTTCTTCAAGTTAAACTGTTTGTACGCGCTCCCTTTATCCTTCTACGTTGCATTCTACGCTCTCTCTTCCAGTAAGCACACTAGTCCGAAACCTATTCTGCGCAATTTCAAACCATTCATCGCCTCCCATCTAGTTTTGTTTACCACACTCAATTTTCAATTTCAGAATATGGCGGACCCCGCCAATGCTCACATGGAAAACGACGATGGAGACGTCCCCGTACAGCCTGGAAACGATCATGGCAACGAGGACAATCAATCTCAAAATCAAGAGCGAGCTGAACATCCTCCAATAGTCAATCTTCAACCAATGGAAGAACATCGAGTGGACGACGAAGAGATCGGCGCGATTCACAGGAAGGTTCAACGTATTCTCGGTCGCACTGATGAAATTCACTCCATTCATTCGCGCGTCACTAGCACATTCGTGAGTACCCTAAGATAATTTTTCAATTTTACTTCATTTATCTTTCAAAATTCATTTTGTTGGCTTCACATCGGAAAATTTTTTCCATTGCACATCCCATGACTTCCAATTTCAATTTTATTTCAAAACCAAGGCAAAAAATTTTTTTCTCGAGGATTTTGACATCTTTAAAGTGCGGTTTTTAAGAAACAACCGCGACCGAACAAAAAACTGAAAGGGGAACAACCCTCACCGAAACCACCAAAGCCGCCAAAAGTTGCTCGGCGCAGAGAGGTATTACCTCTTACATATACAACCAATAGTAAAACATTCCCAATAGTCTATAGCTGTCAATTTTCAAAAGCCCCCTTTTAGGGAACCCTCTGCAAGGTTGAAAGAAACACCATCGAGTTGAAGGATGTACTCGATTATGCTGTCACCGGTCTGAAGCAAATTTTCGACATGAACAAGCAGTTGCTCCAAGAGATCCGCGAACAAACCGACAGGCTATACGAGCTTTCGGCACCACCACCTCGACCGCGAACCCCTCCTCCAGGACCAAGTCATGTAGATCGATCGTACAATTCCTCAGGACCAAGTCATGTAGATCGATCGTATAATCGCAAAAGTTGTGCTTTTGTGATGAGGATCACCATGCGAGTGACTGCCCACATTATATCACTCTGAGCGAATGTAGGCGCGTGATCTTCACTCGCAATAGGTGCGAAAGATGCCTGTTGCGAGCGAATCACATGGCTACATCGTGTGATGTTCTCAGTACGTGCTTCTATTGTAAGACTGCTCGCAGAAGTCAAGCGATGCAGCATAATAGTGCATTCTGCCCCTTCAACTTTCCTCTTTGAATGCTTCAATTATTCAATGATTTTCCTTTCTTCTCAAGTTCAAGCATAAGCGATTTAAGTTGTAGTTTCAAAATGAGCATTTCGAGTTAAATTCAATTTTTCTTTCAACACAAATTCAACTTCAATTTCTTTCCACGAAGGTTTGTTCAAGTGCTTTCGTTTTCAATATTTCACGTTACAACTTTGTCAACACTTCAATTTTCATCTCAATGCTCTTGAAAATTGCCTTTTCTCTGTTCATTACTCCATCGCCTTTATTCCTGTAATCGGTAGATGGTAGCATATTGCTTCGTTCTGTTCGTGAATTATCCACTAACTTGTGCGATGCAATAAATAGTTGGGAAAATACAGTTCAAAATTTCAAACAAAAGAAAAAAACACGAAAAAAAACCTTTTCAACAAAAAGAAGGAAAAAGAAGGAAGAGAAAGAGTATGGCGGAACACGATGGACGGCATTGCGTGATGGAGGACAGCTCTTCGACGGCAAACTTCCTTGTTAGTAACTACTAGATTTGTATTTTGTACTTTTATATTGTTGTATGTTTCTGTCATTGTAGATTAGTTATTGCTACTTGAGTTATTTATATGGTCAAAATCAAAAAGCTCAAACTCAAAAAAAAACCAAAGTGAAACACATTTTCTCTCCAAGTGGCATAGCATCACATGAACTAGACTCCAAAAAAAAGGCTTCCTTGACCCTCATCCCTTATCCTCGACAAAGGAAACTAGTACTCTTTTTTTTGTCGCTGGGGAGTGTCATGAGCAATGTCATGATGCTATTGCTTTCACCCGCCCTCGCTGGAAAGGCATGCAGCGGGCGAATCGAAGGTGGGAACGCCCATATCATCGGGCAGAGTCGTACAGCCGGGGGAGATGTCAGGCAGCATGTTGGGCACCGATCGAGGATCCCCACGTGAGACCGGACACGGTCTAGCATAACTGCTTGAATCGGCGGACCCACCTGAGTCGGTAGAAGGGACTTAAACGGTCATGGAATCCAAGCTAATGCTCAGGGAGTCAAGAAATGCTAGTCAAATCTAGTCAAGAAACATTAGTCAACCTAGTCAAGAAATATCAGTCAAAGCTAGTCAAGAAATACCAAACTCAAAGGATGTCAAATGAATGGTCAAATTTTGTAGTTGAAATGTTAACTTTAACTTGAGTTTAATTCGATTGTAAGTATGAAATAAATATATAACTTTACGTTATTGCGTGTAATGTAAAAGAGAATACAAGAAAAGTAAAGTGTTAGAACCACCAACCCACATCTGAGGAGTGATGCCCTCAGAACATCTGGGTGCCTCGGCGGCCTTGATCGGGAGAGTGCAGAGGAGCTGCGAGGCGTGGGGGGGAAACTTGGCGTTCGGTCAGAAGGCTGTTGCGGGGATCGTGATAGTGCTGTCCAACGTCGAAGAAAGGAAAGTGTCTTTGTTTTGGCTCCATACCTCGTCGCGCTGGTTGAACGTGCTTCCTCATGTTTCTACACATGTACATGACCGCTGAAGCCTTGGTCTTGGACGGTGATCGTAACGTGTTTGATTTTCTTGTCCTCCCTTTGGTGGCTCTGCTGACAGCCGAGTTCGCGCTCAGCCAGAGGTGGTCAGTCAACTATCCTCGCAGTTTGGGTGAACGGAGTTTGCGCACTGGTAAGAAAGAACGTCCCTGAAAAGTGTTCAGAGTGTACTGCGTCCAAGCACATCTGAGACTAATCTAAATGGAGGGAAGCCGATCACAACTACGATCCTTTTACCGCCAGCGTGCCCCCTCTATGCTTAAATGACCATAGTACGCTCATACGACATGTTGAGGGTGTATTGAGACTATCACGCCCCAGGATGTCGATGTGTCGGTCCCCCCACGCGAAACATGCCAGAAGTGGAGATACAGGGCGTGAACAGCGCACGCCAAGTTCTCCATGCTCCGCCTTATACTTTTTGCGGCGTCCTTGGCCACTTTGCCGAAGTCCTAGTGCGCTTTCGATATGGACAGCGAAAACCAAGTTCCGTGATGCGCTAACACTGGAAGGTGCGTGGGCAAAGTAAAGAGCAGAAGATAATCGACGGAGGTTTGTTTTTCCAAACTTAAAAGCAAGCTGTGCTACTTCATGCAACTCCCTCGAGCCGCGTATTGTACACGAAAACATTGAAAATAAAAGCAGCATATCGTAGTTTAAACAAGCACAGCGCATTTCCTGATGCGAGATAAAATTGTTGAGGTGCTTGCCCATAACTTTCAAACTCCATGTCAAGAATCAGTAGACAGACAGGCTAGAAATGAAGCGCAGACGATGTAATCTGTAAGATAAAGACAAGAAGGAAGAAATCAAGGAAAGGCAATTAGGTTAGAAATTCGCGGGTGTAAATTTTCTAAGCAATCCGCGTCGCGGAATCCGGGCCAGAAAGCATAGAAACTACTAAATAACAAACGAGGTGGGACCTTGGGTGTTGGTTTTTATCTTCATCCTTTTGTGGGGACATGCGCGGCCTCTGATGGATACGCAGATGCAGCCGAGTTGGCTGCTTGAGTTCTTGCCGCGCAGTCGATCATCTGTCTGTTGTCTTGTTTGTGAGGCACCTCCGAATGTACCGATCAGGAGAGATGGCGGTTTAACTTGCGCGGAGTAAAAGCTTGGACAAGTGCGCAAAGAGCCGCACGCGACACGCGTCCGCTGACGACGGATGGTGAGCGACTGAATGATTCGAAAAGTGTCGTCGCTCCCGAGAAGAGCCAGGCCACATAGCTGTGCATATGTCCAAAAAATTAACAACCTGAAATTGCGATACTCAAAAAGCCTTCAAGAGAATCCATGCAGTAGACACATAGCCGGTTGGCTTTTGGTGTTTGAAGGCAGTAGATTAGGAACGCCTAGGCATGGGGGAATTTTGGCCGAGCCCGGGCTCGAGCAGGCGCTGCGTAGGCGGCCTTAAGGGTGCGACCCGGTCATAAGGCCCTGTCAAGCTACAACATACCGATCCGAACGCTCTCCACGCCCACGCACCCACAGATGGACGACCCTGATGCTCGTATTACTTCATTGGCCAAGTAAAAAATGAAGCGGAGGGATTGGTATGAAGTGGCTATGGTGCTGCATGGGTACAGGAGTACATGCGTGCAGCTGTACCTACCGCAGCGGTTATTGGCAAGATTGCCAATGGAGAATCTGGTCGGCGAAAGGTTGCTTTTCGCGAGGTCGAGGTGAGGAGCGGAAGGCTTGCTCCTTCACAGTGTTCTGTTGAGCTGTGTTAAAGCGTTCGCCGCAGCATGGCCTTTGACCTCAGCCTTTGTGTTGACTTTTCTCGTCGCGACTGTCGCGACACGCACAGGATCCGCAGGACTCTCCCTCCGAAGCTCAGCTCGAGAATTTCTTTCAAGGTTGAAATAAAACTTTCCTTCCTTCTTCACTGCTACACCAGTAGACCCTGAGAACTGTTCGGCACTGTTTCTTGGGTGGTACTGGGATGATGGTGTGCTAGTTTGTTCAGCTTCACTTTTGTGAGGTCCGTTAACTTCAATGAAACTGCAGAGTATACATGGCAGTTTCTAGCACTGCACAAGCTTACGGCCTGTACAGTTCACTGAATGTCATTTCGCGGTTTCACAAGAGTGTACAAGCCTCCATGTCGATGGGGACTGGCAAGATACCCTCCAAGTGAGGGCAGCACCTCTTAGCTTTTGAGAACATTCATAGGTACAACACCGCTTCTAATTTTGGAAAAAATTCGGATTAATCCTCCACAAAAAAATTCGGATTAATCCTCGCTGCTAAGCCCCCAAAGTGCCGCATGTCATAACTCCCTTTCAACAAGGGGATGTAATGAGCAGGCAAAGTGCATGTTAGGATTCCGTCCCCGAGTCAGGGCACGCCATCTTTGTGATCATCACAACAGGGGGGTCGTATTTGCCCGCGATGGAGGGGGGGGTCGTAAACGCATGGCCCATGTTGAAGTGGAGAGAGCGGTGATACACGGTACAAGTGAAAAGAAGCTCAAAAGGGACGATGTAGATGACAATAAATAGAACTAGCACTAGCGAAGTCGAATCTGATTCTTAGGCGCAAAAACTAAAAAAATATTGCTGGAAACTTGTTGCCCTTCCTTCCTCACGAAAAACATTCAAGACACTTCACCCAGCCTACAACCCTCCTCATCTGATCTAGATAAATCCCAATCCACTAATCCGCAAAATCTAGAAAAGAATCCATTGCAAAAGCTACCTATGAAACCGTAGAAATTGAATCCTGAGCAATTTCCTCACAACAAAATCAAACTCAACAAACAAAATCAAAACTCAACAAAAACCATTTGGAACTGCCGTCAACAAGCAATTCACGAAATAAATGGATAAGAAAAAAAGTCACTCGGTAGGGCCTGAGAAGGCGGAATATGGATTACTTTTGAATTTTGGCTGTTCGCGGTCAGCGCGCTCATACAAGCGCATTGGTGCGCGCTATTTTACGGTTTGGAGCCAATTTCAAGCCAAACACGTGAAAAGTACCCCTCATTTGAACACCCATAACTTCGTTGAAAGTGAAGCTATCGGAGAGGGAGTGGGAATGAGTAGAGCTAGGTTGGCTCTTATCACCTGAATTGAGCGATTTCAAAAACGTTCCGGTTCCAGAGATTTTCCCCGTTGTGATCATCTTTGTGATCCATCTGTGATCATTTTTGCGAACCGCGAGTCGCTACGCTTTGGACGTCCATGGCAAGCTTCATACACGACCTTTCGTAAAAAAAGAACTGTGCCGGTTTTTAAGTTTCCTGTTTCTAAGACCGCGTACTATTCGAAAAAATTCCCGTTGTGTGATCATTTACTGTAATATCCCCCGACAACCGCCACAGCCCCCGAAACCCTCCAAACCCCCCCTCACGCAGGCCAGCACGCAAACCTCCCTTCCTGCCACACACTTCCAAGACTTGTTGTATGCTTCGCGAACACATTTTTCGGTCAGCATATCAGGGTAATAGCTCATTGGGCGCCCAATTGGCATCAATCAAACGTATCGCAGATGCGGCCATGCATGGGGCTTTCACGCAGGTGTTTGAAAGGTGTAACTTCTAGATAGGGCTTCCCAATTGCAAGCAAATGTGCTCCTACGATCAGAAAAGTCCGGGAATGTACTTCCCATCTGTTTATGTACCGCACGTCGTGAGTCGCTTGTGTTTGTTTCTAATATTCATGTTGCCCTGTGCGTGGATGCGGTGAGCTCTATCATCGCCCCTTCCTCGTACGTATTGTCAGTATGCTACACCAGCGCCAGAGTGCTGGACGTGCTTGGGACGTACGTAGGTACTGCGACCCCCCCCCGCTCGACAGCAAAATTTTGTAAAAAAAACCAGAAATTTTTTGGGAAAAAATAGACAAAGTGGTAGGAGGTTGGAAAAATCTAGGGAAGAGGTAACGTGGGGGGGGGTCGTACTTGAAGATGGAATTAGGGGGGGGGTCGTATTTTTCAGGAAATGATCACAACGCAATGGCGTGCCCTGCCCGAGTGCGATGAGCAATGTCATGATGCTACTTGCTTTCACTCCGCGGCGAATCGAAGGTGGGAACGCCCATATCATCGGGCAGAGTCGTACAGCCGGGGGGAGATGTCAGGCAGCATGTTGGGCACCGATCGAGGATCCCCACGTGAGACCGGACACGGTCTAGCATAACTGCTTGAATCGGCGGACCCACCTGAGTCGGTAGAAGGGACTTAAACGGTCATGGAAACCAAGCTAATGCTCAGGGAGTCAAGAAATGCTAGTCAAATCTAGTCAAGAAACAATAGTCAACCTAGTCAAGAAATATCAGTCAAAGCTAGTCAAGGAATACTCAACTCAAAGGATGTCAAATGAATGGTCAAATTTTGTAGTTGAAATGTTAACTTTAACTTGAGTTTAATTCGATTGTAAGCATGAAATAAATATATAACTTTAACTTTACGTTATTGCGTGTAATGTAAAAGAGAATACAAGAAAAGTAAAGTGTTAGAACCACCAACCCACATCTGAGGAGTGATGCCCTCAGAACATGGTGCATCGGCCGAACTGAGTTTCCGGTCAATTTTTCCACAAATGCTCAACGTCGGCCGCATTTCAAGTCCTCTATTGAGGAAAATGCAATACTAAATGCTCAAAATGCTTGCATATATCGCCCAACAGGAATCCGGTCAACACAACAGAGTGAATACCTTTTTGACGGATGCACGCAAATCGTTTGCAGAGGTCCCACAGCGGGTAGGAAAGGTTCAAGCTATTATCATAGAAAAGGAAAACACCAGGCAGAAGCGCCAAAAACGAACTTTGGAATGCGCAGTACGGGATGTTCCGCTCCATTGCAAATTCAATTTTACGGCGTGCAGTTTAGGGCCCAAACTGCATGCCTTGTAAGTACCCTTGCCTGGGACGTTCAGAATTCCGTCGATCTCATTGTATTCTCATTTTTATTTCCTTGTTTTCAATTGCTTTACTGAGTGGCTGGGTTACACACTACGGCCGCGTAACGACAACTGTGATGAGAAGGCAACTCGAGAAATCCCGGTGGCAGTCCGATAGTCTGGCCAGGAAACCAGGTACCTGTTTACACATTATCCTTTATTTGTTATATTTTGTCTGCATTCGCGAATGCTTGTTGATACGTCCGCATAACAGCACGGACTCAAGATACTACAATGCTGGTCGCGCGCGCGTCCTTTTCTGCGATTATCATGAGGAGGTAGCTCATGAAGAATTGGGAAAGACTTTAGTCGTCCAAAACACAGGGGAGAACTCGGCAGAATGCCCTGCAAGTCAACACAATATTTTCATCTTGATCTCACGCTCCGTTGAAAACGCTATTAAAGAGTCAATCCCAAGCGCTCTTTCTTCCAGACTCTGCTGCCTCTATCAGTTTCTTTAGAAAATCTTGAGTGAGTAAGTTTCAACTCTGCTACGATAACTACTGTATACCTGTCAGAATGACCACCATATCTGATGCCAAATGACACCTCTCAATGCCCTCAGACCGCTCCTTTGCAAAAAAAAACAAGGGGAAAGCGTTCGAGGAATCAAGCTCCTCGGAAATCTTGGGAGTCAACGCTACACTTCAGTTATCAAAACATATTCGATGAAGGATTCCACTGTTCTCACAACAAAAGTAGATAAGGAATCCTCCAGAACATTCCTTCAATAACGGAAGAAAACGCATGTTCGCATCGCAAATTCTCACATATTTAAAGACAGCTTTCATGTAATAAGCTGAGAGGATAACCAGCTAGCCGGCATATAATGTGGCCTGTATATCGTTGTTGCACTGAGGCAGCTCACAGAGCACAGCCGCAGGTTCTTCCCAGAAAGCATTAGATGAATCGAGAAATGCATACCAACAGACCACCGTTTATCGCCCAACAGCTTAAGCAGAACGACTGACGCGGCATCTTTACACGCCCTCTCTGCGGCTTAACTTGCAAGAAGGCCAGGCAGTTCCACAAGACCCCTTGAATTCCCCACCTGTTCACGCTCAGAGAACTAGAGCTTTCCTAATCCTCAAACAAGAAGTATACTTGTCAAAATTTGATGTCAAGGATTGGCAGCCGCGCAGAGCGGAACATCCTCATACGTGAACGCCAGAATGGTAATGCAAACGATCAGCGGCTCACTACAAGCCTCAAATCCGAACGTCGGAGGCCAGTTCGATGAGTACTGGTCCGCGGCGAGCGAAGGGTCAACCATAAGTTTCAGACCCGCCCCTCCACTTAACCGTATACTGGGTCAAGTGGAGGACGAAGGCTACTGAGGTAATCGAACTCAAGATTCCAAAGACTTCCTATGGCAGTGATCCCTGGAGTTTGATTCCTTTTGGAGAGCTATTCGAGGAATTGGTGCACAAACAGCCTTACTCTAATATGAGAAGCTGTCCATTTTGCTCAATTGCTGCAAAGGAGATGCAGCAAGGACACCTTTAAATGTTACCAAGAACAGGAGAATCTTACGAGAGGGCTGTTGTTCAGTTAAAGAATCAGTATCAAGACCCACGGCGAGTAACATGGCAAGATGATCGCAGCTCAAATCTATGAAGAAATGTCAAGATGACCACCGCTCTCTGAGGAATAACCTCAGTGACATTTAAGCTATTATAGCCACTCTGGAAAACCAAGGCGAGACCAGTGAATACACTAGATGTTGCGAGCGATGTCCGTGAAACATTCTCCAAAATGTTCAAGATGAAATGGCCAGAAAAGAATTTGATTCTGGAACCCTGTGGAGTATGACGGATCTCCTGGAAAACCTGACAATTGCTATAAAGCGAAAGGAACATGTAGACAGTATGAGAGAACCGTATCATGATGAACATTCAATCTTCCACACGACCACAGCTTTGGCAACGAAAATATACTGTACCGGTTGCGGTCAGCAGCACAAGTTTCAGTATTGCGCCAAATACGCCAGCATCAAGCAGAAGATAGAGCGCTTACGCGAGCTCAATGCTTGTTGGAAGTGCTTTAGCCGCAAACATACCATGGCTCTCTGCCGAAAGCGGAGTTGTGCTCAGTGTGGGGGCCCACACAATCTAGTCATCTGCTACCAGAATCAACGACGGAAGGAGGGTTACCCTCAAAATTCTAAAAAGCGCTACAGGTCGCCATATCAAGCAGCAAAACGTTATGTCGTCAAACTGGGACCGCAAGGATACTCAAAGTCAAAGTTATTCACCCAGAAGGTCGTTCAAGAGCAGAAGTTCTTCGCCTAGAAGGCCACTCTTTAAAAATGAAGGCTTCACTTCATACCGACAGGGGAGTAGCTCGCGATGGTCCCCACCACGATCGCTACCAGAAACCCCCTTCAAAAAGCCTATTGATAATCGATCTCCCTCACCTTCAAGAAAGCGCGCCGGAAACCAGAAAGTTCGTTTCGGTCCATCACCGGAACGAAAGAGTTCTGTCGGAAATGTCAGGGTGAGGGTGAACCTTCAGGTCAAAGAAAGTAAGCCAGCTGAAATCGATGAGGAGTTTACAGCAGCCTTCGTAAACAGCACCCATGTGCGGTTAATGATCGCTCCCGTCTATCTGCAAACTATCCAGGGTCAGAAGATCACGAGACCTGTTTAGCGCGACTCGCTTGACTCGGCCCTCAGATGCAGTCCTGGTCATATCTACGTCACGTCAGCGCGAAAGAAGGCTAGATGGGATAAATTTCACCTACGGAAACCTGCTCATTTTATGTGGAAGCACCGTTCGGTGGAAGAGCGAGAAAGAGAAGGGTTTAAGGAAGGTAGACGACCCTCGTAATTTCATAAGGGAATTCAACTCCCAATCGACCTCTTAACAATTGATCAAATAACACCTCCACTTCACATGGGACCGATCCCATCGCAAGACTACTTGTTCCTTCAAGAACATTTCAACGAGGAGGAACTTCGACACATCTCGCCGTTACTCGCTGGTACGGTCGTACCTGAGGTACTCATTGGAATGGATTACTTTAACATTATAATGAAACTGAACGAACCGGTGATCCGTCTCCCATCAGGACTTTTTATGACACCAACGTTCTTCGGTCCGGTGCTGTCAGGAGCTCCCGTTCAAGACATCGAACTTTCTGGGGATGACAATTTCAGCGACCGCTTCGTCCAGATGTGCAGTCTGCTCGACGCTGGACAACTAGACATTTCCGACTTGTGGAAAAATTAAGCGACAATCGGGAATCGAAGACATGAGCACAGATGAAGAAATCAATAGTCAAATAATAGCAGAGTTTTACTTTACAGTTCAAATCAAAGACCACAAAATATTCGTACGTTTCCCTTGGAAACAGAACAGGGATCGTCTCGCCGATAATTACAGTCTCGCGCTGAGCCGCGCCTACATCAACTTTTCAAAATGAAGGAGCGCAATCCTGATGGATGGACGGAATACTGCAAGATAATAGCAGATCAGTTCCAGAAAGGTTTCATCGAAGATGCTCCTTGCCCTCCAACTAGTAGCACAACACCGTGCTATTATATTCCGCATCAAGCAGTCATCAAATCGGAAAGCGCTACGACGAAAACACGCATCGTTCTCGACGCTTCTTCAAAGATGAAAGGAGAACTCAGCCTTAACGATGTGATTCATCAAGGGCCTCTCATTCTTCCTAATTTGTGTGGGGTCCTCATACGATCCCGGATAGGATCAAAAATACTAATCGCAGATGTCGAAAAGGCATTTCACATGATCCATTTTCAAGAGACGGAAAGGGATGCTGTTCGATTCTTATGGCTCAAGGATGTCAACCAACCTCCAACGCCTGATAACCTTAGAATCTTGCGCTTCTGTCGTTTACCATTTGGCATCAATGCTTCCCCCTTTCTATTAGGAATATCGATCAAGTATGGCATCGAACAGCATCCAAACCTCAAAAAAAGCTTTCAAAAACAGCTCAATGAGAACCTTTACGTGGACAATGTCCTACTGACAGATGACTCTACTGAGTCCCTCATTGAGAAATATCACTTATGCAAGAAACTATTCAACGACATGACGATGAACCTTCCGTCAAATTTATATTCAACGATGAAGACAGTGTCATACGTCAATAAGCCGTCGATATTCAAGGTAGGGTTACTCTTTGCGTTTTTCCCATAATCATCTTCATCTAAAGCCTTCTATTAAATAAACCGAACACGGTTAATTACGATAGAGACATCACATTTAGCCTGTACGTGTGCGTTCTGCCGTATTTCCTGTAGGACAACTTCCACAAAAAAAAAGGCCCAATATTCCATCAATATCATTATACACTTAAAAAAAAAAACTACTTTTCCAGTCTGATCAAAAATTGCAGCTATAGGACAAGTTCTAAATAAAATCAATTCTGTATGCACGCAAAAAGCAGAGGATACAGTTTCGTGCTATTGCACGCATCAAAAAATTTACCCACCACACACGCCACTGTCAAAAACGCTACCCGCTGCTGCCTCAATGGAACATAAAGGCTCAGCGCCCTAAAAAGTACCGGTAATTCACACACCGCTTTTTTCGTTGAGCTGGCCATACATGTCCCTCCATCGGTACTTCAAGTAGAACGCGAAGTAAGGCAATTCACATGTAACGTCGTATCAACGACCCTTACAGGTTGCTACAATTGCTACAAAGGCGCGGTCGCTCTAATCGCCTGTACAGCGGATGTACCGCAATGGACGGCACAAGTAACGTGTGGAATACGGCAGTTTGTGGTCACCTGTACGCGAGAAGGATATAAAAATCATGTCAAACTGTTTTTCAACCGCGGAGTCCGGCGAACAATGCCGCGTCCAGCTGGTTTCTCTCACATTGCGTCAATATGAAACTCGGCTCAATTATATCAACGGCATAAGACCGTTCTGGAAATACACCAAACTATGGAACCAAACACTTCAAAACGATAACTCCTTTCAACTTGATTGGGAGTTCCCAGACATTGCTCACTTCCTGGATGTCTGCAAATCGTTTTACTTCTACACCGCAATCGTTCTCATCTGCCTTCCAGCTTTCGTCATTATCAGCGCCGCATATCTCTGCGCAAGCAAAACATCACATGGAATGGCAGCTTCAACGCCTTCAACACTCATTCCTTCTGCTTCAACGGCCTTGACACCATTCATTTTTTTCGAATTTTTCTTCAAGTTGTTGAAACTGTTTGTACGCGCTCCCTTTATCCTTCTACGTTGCATTCTACGCTCTCTCTTCCAGTAAGCACACTAGTCCGAAACCTATTCTGCGCAATTTCAAACCATTCATCGCCTCCCATCTAGTTTTGTTTACCACACTCAATTTTCAATTTCAGAATATGGCGGACCCCGCCAATGCTCACATGGAAAACGACGATGGAGACGTCCCCGTAGAGCCTGGAAACGATCATGGCAACGAGGACAATCAATCTCAAAATCAAGAGCGAGCTGAACATCCTTCAATAGTCAATCTTCAACCAATGGAAGAACACTCGACGTGGACGACGAAGAGATCGGCGCGATTCACAGGAAGGTTCAACGTATTCTCGGTCGCACTGATGAAATTCACTCCATTCATTCGCGCGTCACTAGCACATTCGTGAGTACCCTAAGATAATTTTTCAATTTTACTTCATTTATCTTTCAAAATTCATTTTGTTGGCTTCACATCGGAAAATTTTTTCCATTGCACATCCCATGACTTCCAATTTCAATTTTATTTCAAAACCAAGAGCAAAAAATTTTTTTCTCGAGGATTTTGACATCTTTAAAGTGCGGTTTTTAAGAAACAACCGCGACCGAACAAAAAACTGAAAGGGGAACAACCCTCACCGAAACCACCGAAGCCGCCAAAAGTTGCTCGGCGCAGAGAGGTATTACCTCTTACATATACAACCAATAGTAAAACATTCCCAATAGTCTATAGCTGTCAATTTTCAAAAGCCCCCTTTTAGGGAACCCTCTGCAAGGTTGAAAGAAACACCATCGAGTTGAAGGACGTACTCGATTATGCTGTCACCGGTCTGAAGCAAATTTTCGACATGAACAAGCAGTTGCTCCAAGAGATCCGCGAACGCATCTATGCTGGCAATTTTTACATAGCATACCTAGAAATAAACAGAACGAACGAGCTTTCGGCACCGCCACCTCGACCGCGAACCCCTCTCAGGACCAAGTCATGTAGATCGATCGTATAATCGCAAAAGTTGTGCTTTTGTGATGAGGATCACCATGCGAGTGACTGCCCACATTATATCACTCTGAGCGAATGTAGGCGCGTGATCTTCACTCGCAATAGGTGCGAAAGATGCCTGTTGCGAGCGAATCACATGGCTACATCGTGTGATGTTCTCAGTACGTGCTTCTATTGTAAGACTGCTCGCAGAAGTCAAGCGATGCAGCATAATAGTGCATTCTGCCCCTTCAACTTTCCTCTTTGAATGCTTCAATTATTCAATGATTTTCCTTTCTTCTCAAGTTCAAGCATAAGCGATTTAAGTTGTAGTTTCAAAATGAGCATTTCGAGTTAAATTCAATTTTTCTTTCAACACAAATTCAACTTCAATTTCTTTCCACGAAGGTTTGTTCAAGTGCTTTCGTTTTCAATACTTCAAGTTACAACTTTGTCAACACTTCAATTTTCATCTCAATGCTCTTGAAAATTGCCTTTTCTCTGTTCATTACTCCATCGCCTTTATTCCTGTAATCGGTAGATGGTAGCATATTGCTTCGTTCTGTTCGTGAATTATCCACTAACTTGTGCGATGCAATAAATAGTTGGGAAAATACAGTTCAAAATTTCAAACAAAAGAAAAAAAACACGAAAAAAAACCTTTTCAACAAAAAAGAAGGAAAAAGAAGGAAGAGAAAGAGTATGGCGGAACACGATGGACGGCATTGCGTGATGGAGGACAGCTCTTCGACGGCAAACTTCCTTGTTAGTAACTACTAGATTTGTATTTTGTACTTTTATATTGTTGTATGTTTCTGTCATTGTAGATTAGTTATTGCTACTTGAGTTATTTATATGGTCAAAATCAACAAGCTCAAACTCAAAAAAAACCAAAGTGAAACACATTTTCTCTTCCAAGTGGCATAGCATCACATGAACTAGACTCCAAAAAAAGGCTTCCTTGACCCTCATCCCTTATCCTCGACAAAGGAAACTAGTACTCTTTTTTTGTCGCTGGGGAGTGTCATGAGCAATGTCATGATGCTATTGCTTTCACCCGCCCTCGCTGGAAAGGCATGCAGCGGGCGAATCGAAGGTGGGAACGCCCATATCATCGGGCAGAGTCGTACAGCCGGGGGAGATGTCAGGCAGCATGTTGGGCACCGATCGAGGATCCCCACGTGAGACCGGACACGGTCTAGCATAACTGCTTGAATCGGCGGACCCACCTGAGTCGGTAGAAGGGACTTAAACGGTCATGGAATCCAAGCTAATGCTCAGGGAGTCAAGAAATGCTAGTCAAATCTAGTCAAGAAACATTAGTCAACCTAGTCAAGAAATATCAGTCAAAGCTAGTCAAGAAATACCAAACTCAAAGGATGTCAAATGAATGGTCAAATTTTGTAGTTGAAATGTTAACTTTAACTTGAGTTTAATTCGATTGTAAGTATGAAATAAATATATAACTTTACGTTATTGCGTGTAATGTAAAAGAGAATACAAGAAAAGTAAAGTGTTAGAACCACCAACCCACATCTGAGGAGTGATGCCCTCAGAACACCGAGTGACGAATCTAACGTTATGACCCGTCAAGTTTTGGCGGGTAGGCCATTTGCTTCTCCCCGGAATTAGGTCAAATTTCCATTTTTGGCCTCTGGAATCGGGAACGGTCTTTGGAATCTCACTCTTTCGACCTCTCAATTCACCACCATTTCCGAAATTTGATGCAATTCAACCCACTTTTCAGAGCATAGTCAATGAAAGTAATTTCACGATTTTTCCCAACTTTGAACGCGTAGTTCTTAAAATCTAGCAAATCGGAGATCAAATCTTGTAGGACTGTGCTTTCGGTTCACGGGTAGATAGTAAGCCTGTTGTATGTTGCATTATAGGCAAGTGATTCTTCCGCAGTGTGAAATTGAACATTGGTGTTCGGGTCGGCCTGATATAGTAATCGGATTTCATCCATTTTTAAGTTGACACACCACTCCATCCTAACAGGCTTAAGGAAGAAAAGCAAGACACTTTGAACAACATTTGCTGTAGTGTAATACCATCCAACGTGGGCTGACCCAGGGCCATTCCTTTGCATGCTAAATCGATAAATCTTTACTGCTTCTACTACTACTAATCTACTTCGTCATTCCTCCACAAAACGGGGACTGGCCAAGTTCATGGAATCCTAACAGAATTTTTACTGTTGGATTCTGCAAGAAAAACGCTATCTAATGAGATAAAAAAAACTTTATTTCAACATAGTCAAAATTTTCACCTTCATCCTCCTACTCTTTTCCAGGACTGGAAAGGCGATCAGTCTCTTGTTGAGTACTGCGCTCTAGCGAGATTTGCAGATTCATGTAGGGATTCCCATACCATTAGACTCGGCTCGTCTAGTTCTACATGACGTGCTGATGATGGCACAAACAATGAAGGCGAATTACTGGATGTTGAGATCAGGTGTTTTCGAATGCTACGTGTTAAGTAGGGCAGTGA
>MU919641.1:0-14801 GCA_036418165.1 Cooperia oncophora
CTGTCATGTTGTAGTTTCATCTACAATTATTTAGCCTGACATGAACTTTCAACTCGATGGAAATACCGCGCCGCACAGCGATGCACTGCATCAGGAGAGTGACCTCAAATGGTGCCACTGCTCTGCCCATTATTGGCACCTGCATTTATCCCCCCCCCCCCTTCCGCCGGCAGGCTACATACGCCCTTCCCCCACTCCTGTCGTATATTCCGCGACATTAGCATGACCCTCCAAAAACATCTACCACTGGGAATCCAGACAGCTCAGCAGCTAAAACGTTCCGATTCCGTCACCCACTCTATCAATTCCAACTCGTTGTGGCGGCCAGCCCCGGTCATCCCCCCCTTGCGCAATTAACATTTAACCTTTATTCTTAGAATATACGAGGTAACCACCAGTTTGATGGTTCCCAACTACTTCCGATTCAACCTCCACCTGAGCGATCAACAACTGTCAGTCACATCGAATACGTAATCGGAACAGCTGTTCTGAGCAGCACTTAGCTACCTAAGCTATTTAGAGCTGAAAATACGCTAAATAGACATTTATTTTACAGATTTTATTTTATATTACAGACATTTATTATGGCACAATTTAAAACCATGAGAGCGATCAATGCAGCTAATTATCGAAAAGCTAATTATCAAAGGCTTGCCTAGGACTCAAAAATGGTGATTTGGGCGGTTCTCATGTATAAGTAACAAGATGGTAAGTAACACAGTGAGGAAAATAGCAGAAAACTGCCCCCAACGCCTCATATAAATTCCATGCCTAAACACCTCAATCATTTCGATCTCCCTCTCAAGTGTTAATATTCCTCCTTCAACTTTGGTGCGTTCTACGAACAGCCAGCGTCACAGTGACCGTTCCCACTCGAGGGCCCCTGGAAGTAATAATTCAATCATTCATCAAATTCGTTTAATCGTTGACTTAAACATTTCATTCCTTACTCCTGTTGTGTTGGAACAGCACGCTTATTTGATCGCAACGGGAATCGAACTAAACCTCTGACATTCCTCAAATAGCCAGCATACTCCGCTAAAACTCTGAGTCGACGTTCCCAGGCGAAACTTCGGCGGACAACCAGCGTATATAGGGGGGCAGTATCTCCACACAAAACAGGCACTAAGGTCTTCTTTGGGAAGCTGAGCTGAAAGCAAACACCTCATGTTAAATAGTGACCGCTTCAAACAAACAACTTACGATTACGTCGTGACGGTCTTTTCCCATGTTTCCACAACTTCACCGCGTGATCTTCGAAGCCGTGAAATCAGGGTCTTTGTATGCATCGGGTGTTTAACAGGCAGTGCAAATAGCCAGGCATCGGTCACCCACAGCTAATGCATGTCTTCAAAAGAGACATACATATGCTACGGGTAGCCTAAACCATGGGCAGAGAGGGAGGAATCGGGACCACTTCATTCTGAAGCCGCCTGCGACCCAATGACACTGTGATACTTGTCATGGAGCAGTATAACAGCTACATCGGGTTGCAGGAAGCTCAGCGAATGGAATTTGGGAGGTGGGAGGGAATGGAGTGGGAGATGTCCCTGTAGGTCGTACATCATGTGCAATGATTCGACAACACACTGCACAATGAGTACGCCCGCAGGGTTGGGGACACACTCGGCACTGCCACCCACGCCGAGTAACAGTCTAGTCATGAGCTCTGGGCCAGGACCAGCCAGTCACCCGGGGTTAGTGAGCAGGAGAACAGTTTAGTAGGACTGGAAGACCAGCGTGGGTGAAGAAAGGAATGAAGTCGACGGCAAACACGTACAGACGTGTCAAGTGACAACAGAGAGAGAATATCGACTTTGTCACTGGCCACCACCTTTTATAACGATCACAAGTGGGCGGGGCTACAGTTCCCGCCTGCTGGCGGCGATTCTCATTCAATAGATGAGCCGATGAGAATGACCATAGGCGGTCATTTGGGCGATTACCTAAGTATCACTTGAGACGGGTGATTATCCCCACGTTGGGATATCACACGAAAATTGGCCATCAATCACTTACGGGCTATTTCGCACGCTAAATTGATTGTGGGCTGATCTTTTGATGTGATCTACAACGCCCTGCTGGCTATCGATTGGGCAGCAGCCAAGCGCGGTTGTTCCTGCAAAGGAAATAGATTGAGGATTTGATTGAAGAACTCAGTAGAAAGATGATTTCCATAATCAAAAGAATTTGCGATTTCTTTCTTCTGTGATTGCATTCGTAATCAAACTCTCATAGCTGCTGATGGGGGTGCTGGGCGAGGTGGCGGTTGGAACGGTAATGGTTGGTTGGTAAGCTTTGAACTATTCATTGCTTCTGATCCTCACAGAACTGATGGTCTGGAAAGAAATGAAACTGTTGTTGATGGCGCTATAGAATCCCCAAGGTGTTTCTGAAAACAAAAAATGCCAGGTAAATGTATGATGATCTCCTATTCCCTACAAAACAGTGATATACTTGCTCAATGTAGGGCGGTACTCTTGAAATAACGTCTGGAAGGGGGGGGGGGCATACTGTGACATCTTGTTAATTCTTGTTAAAATACAGAACGACTTCGGCTCGCTGGCCGAGTATACTGCGGCATTGATTCCTTTTACCATGCACGGCCACTTAGGAGGAACCCACGCAGCGACCCTGTGAAAGCATGCGAAATAAGCCATATAAACTAGGAAAGAGGGGGGGGGGGGGTGGAAGATTCGCCATAGTGCATTAAGAACAAAAATAATTACAAAAATGTTGGGTGATTTCCTAATCTACAAATATCCGCCACTTCAATTAAGGCGCTAGTCTATATCTGTCATCTCGTAAAGTCCTGGGCGCTGGTTGAGTGAAGTGGGGTATTTTGTCGATTTCTGTTAACATAAAGGAGCAATTCATTAGTCCTGTGAACTCTTCTCAACACATGCGGAGTGACAACAGTCGAGTTCACCGTGTTAGCATAGGGGCACGTCCTTTAGTTGGGGAAGCATTGCGCAAAATCCAACCCCGTTCGAAATTTGTTCATCTGGTATGACATACCCTCTACCCCATTCTACCCCATCCCCGTCCTCCCTGCCCTCTTCACGATCTTTCCCAACTTTCTACCGTTCTTCCAGGACTTTTTTTCCAAAAAGACCCCCATACCCCCGCCACCTCAAAAAACTACCCTCGAGTAGGGAGGAGGGGGATATAGGTTATATAGCGCACTGGAAACAGGAAAAAACCGAGAAAAGTTAACAAGTGAAGTTATTCTTATCAGAGGCAAATACGACCTCTCCCTCGCTGGGATCTCCAACGTGGTTGTGACTCCGAATCAGATGAATTCTCCTGCGACGTGCCCTGCAGAAGTGAAGTGGAGGTGTGTGTGTGTGTGTGTGCGGGGGGGGCAGTGCGATGAAGCGGGTGTGACTCCGAATCAGATGATTTCTTCTTAAGAAATGAATCCCTTTCGCAAAAAGGGGTTTGTTTGTTGACCCGCCTCGAAGTCCCCCCTTCCCCGAAGCTCAAATTCATTGACCGACACTAGCTGTTATCACCCTCTAGCCAATTAAAGCCTTTTCAACATTAAAGGCATAAACCGCGATAAACTAAGGCTATAAGTTCTTGAATGTGTTAGATGACACGGCAGGCGACTGTAGAGGGAACACTACCCTGAAAGGGGTGTTCGGCAACAATCGCCAGTGGAAGCTGAGAATTTAGGCCCATGAGAAATCCTTAAGCCCAGTCGACCATTCTGGCGGCTAGCTACTAGCTAGTAGCCACCGGCTATTTCTCTCCATTCAAAATGGTGAGCGGTGAAGTGATGATAAGATAAAAGAGCAGATATCGATATGATAACATCTGCTGTCGCGCGGTTTGCCTTCAAAAAGGTAGGACTTAATTGAAAAAAACGCGTACAATTTTGCCGTTGAAAACTCCTAAACACTCCGAAGAATTGAACCCCTATCAACGAAATATAGCGAAAAAAAAGCGAAAAGAAATAGAAGCGAAAATGTTCAAAGGACGAATCATATCACCCACGTAGCGTACCACCAGAGCTTCTTCTCTCTCAGGCGCAAAGGTTTACGATTACGAGCTTCTGTCAATAGGATGTCCTTTCCAATCTGCGAGGGTGCTGAGGTACTGCCTGCATTCACATCTTCCAGAAGCCTTTTGAAGAGGACAACAAGGAGGGAAGAGAGAAAGAGAGAAGGGAAAGAAGAGAGGGGGAAGGAAACGAAGAGAGTTAGGCTTGACGATTGGCAGATAGACGCTGATTTCCTGACTCGTAATAGTTCTTTTTTTGTAGTTCCCAGCTGGGAATAATGTTTTGGAAAACAAAAAGCTGAAAGATGGCGTAAACATAAAGACGAGTCAATAATGAGCGGCTCGTTGGACTCTCCTGGAACACATTCTAGCATGATTATAGAACTGTTGAAGCTGTTGTTACTGTTCGACTTAGGAATGCATAGCGCCCATTCGCCAGTACCTGCTGTTAGTACTTGAGCGGAAACCGGAATGCGGAAGAGCTGTACCAAAGAGGTTGCCCACCTACCTCACCAGTCATGATAGAAACACCAAGACATAGTGCTCTACTGAATGTGCGGAAAGCGATTTCCAGACGTTTGGCTTGGAGGGACATTTTTTCACTTTGACTAGACCTTTCTGTAAGTTCATGTTAACCAACAGGTCTCACTTTGATCAAATATGTGAACTCTTGTGTAGCTTCAAAATTATACAAGCGAGCCACTTTGAACAGAAAATCCAGTCTTCACAAGGCAAGGCATTATGGTTACCCTACCTGGACCAGTCCGAATTGAGGCAACAGTACAGGATATCCTAGTGGAAACAGGTTTTTCTCTTGAGTTTTGGTTTTTGAATAAATGAGTGGGCAAAAACTATTGGAGCACTTTCTGACATCGCCATGTTACATTTCCACAGAATTCTTATGCAACCTTACAAACAATAGTCTTTTGTGTCTTTCCCCACGTAAGTACGAAAAAATTTCACAGACTCGTAGCAAGTCGCACTACTGAACGCAACGACCTATTGGCATTCTTGTTCTGAACAATCTGATAGAGCGGCCGGTCCAAAATGAGAAAATTAGGTTTTCCTATGGTAGTACCATCGACCTCAATCGTATAGTTTCGACCAGATTCTCCGATTTGTGGCTCGAGACCGGTTACAAAAAGACGTACCTGTTCGGAGACGCAGGTTTACGAATTTCAAAGCGCAAAAAGATTGATCGAAATCAAACAACGTAATGCCTTTTCCATGTCCTACCAAATAATGACCAGAACTATTTCAAACTAGAAACCACTTTGCTTTTTCGAGAACACCTTTAGAAGAAAACCCAACAAAATCAGGCGTGCAGTCAGATAAATCTACATGAATGTAACAACATCCTTTCCTATCTATAATTACCTTTGTCGTTTGTTTACGGCATTCCAATCGTTTGTATGACCTCTGCCTCGGTAACGCATGCCAGAGGCGGACCCATGAGCAACACTTAATGCGTGTAATTATGCCAATGGCATAGCCTTTATGAGTAGCATCTGCTCTCGGATACTTCACTCTGTTAGCCGCGTTAGAGCGCTTTTTGAGTATCTTTATATTTCCTCCACGGCAGAGATACAGAAATACTGTGATGAACAACTGGGGAAAAGTTCGGTAACAGTTGGGTCAAGAAAAGGGTCATGACGACATGCTGACGCTGAAATTCCTTGTATGTGACGTGAGGCTTTCCGCATGGTCCTCTATAACGCTTTGCACATGGAAAATCAGCTGATAACCAGCTAACTGCAGGATCTCTAACCAGGGAAGTCATCACCTTACCATGGAACTTTGAATGGAGACCTAATTAGGAGCAGACAGAAAAGGATGTGTCTGTCGACAGGGTCTCTAATAAGTTTACAACTATGAAAGGCAAAAATGCTACCTGCATCTCACAGGCGAGTTATGAGTAGGCAAAACCCCTAAATTTGCTTAGGACTGGCCTGTAGCGCGGATGCTCCGCGTTTTTAACTGGAATGGGTGTGATATCCGTGTTCAGAAGTCGAACTACCCCTAGGTACGATGTTCAGCCAAATCAAGACTATGACCAAACTTCGAAATATTTCCCCCAAAGGGGATAGTTTCGAACAGCTTCTCATTCCGCAACTACTGATCCATTTCATGGCGAATTTTATGCGGTCGAAGAACATAACCGTGACGGAAGGAGAGTGGGGCATAACGCTCGCAGACCAATTATGAGCCGATTACCCAGTTTGTAATGAAGTTAATGGCACTGTCGAAACTAAATGTGCAGTCGAAAGGCTGTGGGCCATGAAGGTGCCCCAGTTGCGCTGCAACTGTCCTATGTATGACGCCTGTTATGTCAAGTACTTGATCTGCTCTCGCTTATACAGTGCTACTTCGAAAGAATATCAAAAAATGGGATAAGGGATTACATGGGTGATAAAGCAGATGTTGCGCAGCGGCAGGTACCGAACCCAGTTAATATCGATCCTCAACCGATGGACATGCCATTGCGCTACAGCCATTCTTGTGGCTCTATCAAGCGGAACTCTTTATGTGTCATGAGTTGATGCATGAAAATAGCATCGTTCAAATTAAGAGCTTACAACTCGCATTTAACGAAATGCAGGTATGTTTGGTTACATAGTACTTTGTAAACAAT
Organism: Cooperia oncophora; assembly: GCA_036418165.1. NCBI lineage: Eukaryota > Metazoa > Nematoda > Chromadorea > Rhabditida > Trichostrongylidae > Cooperia > Cooperia oncophora. The sequence goes on from MU919641.1 coordinate 6,638, forward strand.
TTTACCATGCCTCTACTGATGTACTATTCTTTATCAAAGTTTATGAGTGCGGACCTCTCCCGTAAACATCAACATATTCGGCATTAGAAGATCACTTTGCGTACAGTTTGTATAAACATCTTTTCCATAGAAATCATAGATTCCATTGACCTCCGATCTCCTCGTCTCAAGATCGCTAAGGACAAAAAACTAACCCTTTGACCACATATGCGCTACTAGCCTTCGGGTGGGGGGAAGTTATTCATTGAGTTCTTTCAGATACAGAGCACTGTGTGCAATTACTTTGAATGGTACAGACTTTTTGTATCCTCAGTGAAGATAGCGATTCTCACCTTTATTATGTCAAACCATATCACAACGCTGTAACCCGTCGCTGCAATAAGTTCTAAAGAAAAATCTTAGAAGAAAGCCTGAAATTGTAAAAAAGTTCACTCCACTGAAACTTGAGCGTCCACTTATCTTGCTCTTCATTCCACCGATTCCGCTAAAGAAGCACCTGAAGCGGTTTTTGCACTCTTCCGTTGTCACTTCAATCTCTATGGTCACTATTTACAACCCCACGTTAATCGGCTATGAATCGGTACCTACAATTAAAGTATGGAATAACGGTTATCAACTATGGGGCAGTAAGTACTTTCCACAAATCCTTGTCCAAATTACGCTTCCCTGAAACAATCTTTGTCCACAGCAGTGGCTGACATGTATTCCATTTCGATTTTAAGAAAATTCATAATGTAATTTCGAGCAACAACTCACAGCAAATATCGCCCCGCCTCAACAACCCAATGGTGTCAAGCGTTGTAGTTATGGCGAAATAGCGCAGCAAGCGTGACATAATCAACATCTGCATCAGGAACAACACTCTTGTATGAGCACGGGTACAAAGCGCATCGACTTCCCTTACGTCAATCGCACAGCTTTGAAATGGAGTAACCTCCACATCTCAATTAAACTTTTTCTTTCGGCCCCGGTTCTAAGCACCCCCCCGCCCTCCACTTCTAAACCTGCACAAAACACGCTGATTGAAAAAATTGCAAATCAGCGAACTTCTCGAGAAGCTATCCTCGCATGAACACTCCCCCCCTCACCTTTTCATCTTAAAAATCTCATCGACTTCTATAGTTTCCACTACTACCCTTTCGAATTTTCCCTCGGAATACCCATGCACTTTTCTCAAAAAACCTAACTCGTCAGGAGTGACGAGGAGGAGAAGGGGTGGATGGGGGGGGAAGAATACACACAAACGAGAACAAAACTTATAATTCAGTAATCCGAACTTCCTGTAGAAAACAAGTGAATCTTGCTCAGCCACCAAATACTACGAGTCTCACCGTCACCCCCCCCCCCCCCCCGCCTGTGACCCATTACTCTGTTTTAATAACAGCGTCAACAACCTGCTTCCACCTTTTCCATTCCAAAAAACTCACCGAGGATCGTCACAAAAAACTCTAGAAACTTCAGGAATCCTCGTTCAGCAGGCATGTGGCGCTTGGATTTCGAACTAGCTATCACAGAATCTCCTCGATAGCCAACATGGGTGATGAAAGTATACGGTTCGTTAGCGGCCGCACCTGAACGCTCTACTCCTACGGCGAGTAACAAACTGTAGAAGTACTCAAACGCCCCAAGGTCGCATTTCACAATTGCTAACATCAACGTAATCGAAAGATTTATAAGTACCCGTAATATGTAGCATTCAACTACAAAGCATGACTAAAATGGAATACAGTAACAGTACATAAAATTAGAGAGTTGAAAAATGAATAAAGCCATAACCCGGTCTATGGAGCAAGAAAAAAATATGCATTGAAACTTAATATTTAGAATATAAATGTCATATCACTGAAGGAAGAGGTATATTAATGTGTCACCAATGGTAAAAAGGACAACCGGGAAGAGATTTTTCAAGCGGGCAAGCAATTAAAAGCCGTACTTAGCAGAAAAAAACAACAGAAATAATGCCTGGACTCATTTCAGACAAATAACCCGTCGATAAAAAATAAGAGGCGAGGAAAAAAGACAATACGCGACCAAGCAGAGAAACAAGCATTCGAAAACGAAGGAAACACCGTCTTTCAAACTACGTTACGTATCGCGTCTCATATTATGACTACAGCGAGAACAACTAGAAATTGTGGAGAAAATAAGGCAAACACATATTTTCGCAGATATGCTCAAAACTAAGATGAACCTGCTCACAAACCCTCTTTTCGAAGCCCGTTAGAAGCAATATGAACTGAGGATTGCATCAATTCTTGCAATTCAGGGATCATATGAGCGGTTTTATTCAGCGGGTACGTATTTGCAAGACAGAGTGCGTGGTCACGTATGTCTCCCCATCCGCCATTTTCTTTCGAAGGCTTCGGAGACCGTAATGATACCTGTAATACATTTGTCTTGACAAATATCCAACATCGTCGCGTATCCGTCATCATCGTGGTTAAAGTCTGCTTCGCCATGGATGCTGTGGCGTGTCAGGGGTTGGGTACGAGGCGCCACAAATTGTTGTCGCTTGCTCCGCTTGAACATTTGGTGGAGCACTAGCTGGCGCCGCGCCAAACCAACCTCTTGGCCGCGCTTCAGCATTTGCAGCGAACAAGGCTGTATACTGATTTTTCGCTTTGAACTGAACACAAGTCTTCAGGGGCAATCAGGATGACAAAAACTTGAGAGTACCCGCTTTTTTCGTGCCTTCTCTTTTACATGATCTACAACGCGTGCGAGAAACAAGGGCGGATTTTCGCGGCTGCCGCCCTGCATTTATTCAAACCATTAGAACTTTGTCCATTCGCGGCAAAACCCTAAAGAAGTTCTTGCCGTCACGCAACCCCCGCCTGTTTGCTAGCAGGTTCTTGGGCTGGCGAATTGGGCTGGGAGACAGGGGACCTAGTAAGAAGTAAGAAAATTTCCACGCCTTCCCCCCTCCCTCATCTTTTTACTCTGAATCCACAATTCCCGAACAGTACGCTTCCATTCACAAAAGGCAAAAACGGGCAACGAAATAGCAAACGTTAAAGAGTAAAGCAAAAATCATATCAGTTAACTGCACATGCCAGTAAACATCGCTTGACGAGGAAACAAGACATTTGACAGTCTATGCGGTTCATGTAATTTTGGAAGTTTGACAAACTTCGATGGCTGCCCTTATATGATGCCGTCGCAATCAGAGGGGGCGGTGTCAGAAGGCGTGGAATAAGCCCACCTTGGCTGCATTTTCTATCGATGGTGATCGATTCAGGAAGAAAACAACCATAGAAAACGCCGCGAGTGGGGTCATCCACGGGTCTCCTGACAATGCCCCTCTGACTGAGTAGATAACGATAAAAGAAAAGTCTAAGCCGTTTACTATTCCATTTTTGGGATGCGGTACGCATTCTATTACCAGTCAGAACCGTAGTGGCTTATTGAATGCAAAGTTGCCACCCCAATGACTTTCGAGCAACAAGTAAGTCTTAACTTCCAAGAAAAATTTAGAATCAATTCATCGTCCCGGAGGGTAGAAGGCTTGGTTGGTCTGGTCGGGAGCCTGTACGAGATTTGATTCTCGGACCGGAGGGGGCGGGAGTAAGCGTGCCACTTGTCACTGCACCACCTCCGCCTCACTGCGGCAATATTAACTGCAACTTGCAACGCAGAGGTCCGAAAAGGTCATAAACGCCTTCCTGAAGCGGACTGTTCTAAGAACATTCAAAACGGAAAAAAAGAAAAATACGTACATCGGTGACGGTGAGCCGTAATGGAAAGAAGGATTTTGCGTGTTTTGCCAAGACCGCTCGTGTTGATGTATACGTGTCGTGGGCATTGCATCTGAAATTTTTAGGTTCAGAATTTCGGAAGAAAGCAAACAACTGAAAGAGACAATGCTAGACGACCAAGCATTATCACCTGTGCGTATGAAGACCACAATCGCCAATATGGATAACTCTAGGACTTTTTGTGAATATCACTCGGAAGCGTTGTGGGAGGCATCGTACAACGACCTATAAGAGGCATTTATACAGTCAAAATAAGCTTGATAAGACAACTCGTACCTGCATCAGTGACCAGTCCCAGTTGTAGTCATCATAATTGCAGAAGAGCTAAAACCCACAGAATCAAAGACAGAACAATAAATTCGCCGTGACGCGCGTTTACACTTCGCGATCTGATCGGTTGGACCACGCGATCGCATCGAAAAGTATGAACACGCTCGCAGTTTGCCAAGGGGACAATCGACGACTCGGGAGAATGCCCGGGAAAAGCAATCGCATCGATTTGGAGAGTGCATGTTTTGGGAGGAGCGACAAATTGTTTAGATCAATTTCTATCTATTCCCCTGTCCCCAATACCCACGAATCGCAGATTCTCCGGACCAATTATACTTTTTTTCGGGCATCACGGAGACCAAATCGCCTGAGTCACGGATTCTTCACCTTTTCAATCGCCTGAGTCACAGATTCTTCACCTTTTCAAACTGCAAAGGCAGTCATAGTTTCGGAGTGGACTGAAGATGTTGGTGGGGAATGAAGCGAAAGGTAGTACAATGGCAAGATAGTAAGGCAGAAGTACCAGTATTTCCCTTCATCTCACCCAGAAAACCAGATATTTATGGTGTAAATAAATAAATAAATAAATAAATAAATAAATATCCGACGCACGGCACAACCTGCGTTGGGATCCCTATCGAAGGGGTTCGTATTTGGTCGCTGGAGGAAGGGAGGGGGTCGTAGCTGTCTCTATGGAGGATGTTTTCGGTTGTTGATTTTTCTCGGCTTTATACGGTTCACGTGCTCGGAAAAAAAAACTGGAGAGCTCTGGGAGAAGAAGTTCCCGGAAAATCGGAAGGATGGCAGGAATTTCAGAAAGTTTGGGAAATTCAGGGAGGTTTACGTAGGATGGGTACGGGGTTGTACCAAAGGAAATTTCAAGGGAGGGGGGGGGGTGCGAAATTCTTCCTCGACAGGACGCAGGACGTGTCGTGAACCCAGGACACGATAGCCTGCAGAGGGTTAAAAGCTTGTGACCCGATGGTAGAAAACAATCGTAAAAAAAGCAGTTGGAAACAATTATACTTACTTCAGCACAGGCTTTCACTTTCATCCAAGTCTCACGTCGAAAGGCCATTCCCATATTATGCTTCGAGCTATACCAAGGATGCGCTCCAAGTTTTGCAATATTTGGTCCATAAGCTGTGAACGATTTAAGGTAGAAACCCAACGAGATGATTTCACATTTCTCGCAGTACCTTAAAAGACCTCTGTTAAGAAAAAAAAACGAAAAATCGGAAAAGTAAACCAAGTACTGAATTCTAAAGAACAACGTATTTAGTTCTGTGATAGATTTCCCTGCCGATTCCCTCAACAAACTTCCAAAATGAGCCTCCTACGAGCATAAAGGGCCCTAGATAGCAACAGAATATTGGCAGTACTTGGACGTCGGGTCGGGCAAGTCGCTATGTGAATGTAGAGGCCCCAAATTCTGCCCCAGTACGTCACAGGATAACATGAGCACACAGGCGAATATCACACATGCAAACTTGATACTAAGGTGGATGTGGTGAGCTTTCGATCCAACAAATACTTAATAGAACCTACGTTTCTCTATTCGCTATGATATTATGCAGAACATGTAGTGCATCTGGTACAACATAGTGATCTTCTTCAAGCAAAAGGACCCATGCATCAGTGAGACCGTATCGATCGAACACTCCGTCAAAGACGTAATTCATCTAAATTATAGCACAAATAAAGTCAACAACAGGGATGATGATAATAGCCTTCATAGCATTAAAAGACAGTCCCCACTCTCAACTGATTCACAGTTCTTCCTTGTTTAAGTAGTCTGGCCTACATTCTCCTACGACTGTCCCTTTCTCGTGGCTGCACAGTCGGTAACGAAAGCGCTGCGGCTCTCATAAGTGGCAGTTCTGACGCCACTTAGTTGTCCCGCCCACCGAATTCCAAGGCTATTTCCTGCCACAAGTTCAGTTTTTACACCGTGTTCTTCACTTTTTCTCCCATACATAGATGTTATTAGCATTGGATGACGCGAAGACACTAGTATCGAGGCAGAGACGGCAGGGTCTTGCTTTGCTGGCATAAAACGAGCAGGCCCGGAGAACTCCTCCGGAGACACCGCCAAATCCTCACTCACGGTGTTCTCCATAACTTTTTTCGCTTTTCTCTTTCCCGTAGAGTCACTTATAGAGACTAGGGGTTTGTAATTGAACGCCGCTATCCACAATATGCAATCGAGTGCTTTGTCTTCAAGAGAACAAATGTTGCGACAATAACAACAGGGCGAACACCTCAAAAAAATAACATAACATCCCACATCAATCATGTAGCGATGCCACAAGGCGAGGGACAGCAATGAGCAGCACTTCATTCTCTCCGAAAGAAACCAAAAATTTGATGACTAATGTCCCCCTGATGTGAAAATGCTCAATAACGAGCTTTCTAGTTGAAGCCTCCTTAACTACAGAGACAGAAGCACTTTTCTGATTTATCTTCACTCGAACCTTTCACAGAATGGGTTACAATGGGACAGAGGGGGAAGGGGGTCGGGGGAGGGTACTGAGGACTTCTTACCTTCCACCACCAATGATGCTTGACTTGCGTAAGCTTTGCCACTCTGTAGTTGCCATATTTATCAGGATGTTCAGCATTTTTGCATTTCGAAGCTAATGCTCTGAAAAAAAAACCATGAATAGCAACCTCTACATGTATCTAACAAAACGAAAACCTACGCGTTCTTTCCCATCTTTTCCGGACAATCTTTTGGATCTTGGCCAGGGAAAACATGTGGAAATATTTGCATATTATACGGATAATATATTTGAAGAACCTGAAAAAGGGGCATACAATCGGCTCCTAAGTAGTTGGCAATACTGAACTGATGCCATTTCATCTCAACAGTAACATCAGAAGAGCGATTTGGCCTTCTAACCTCACAATCAAAGAAAACGTGCATTCAAAGCAAAAGTGATGTTAGAGTTTGGATCAATAGTCTTCCAGTCGTGGAACTTCATTGAGAACGACCCAAAGAAAATGAGAGGATGGGGCTTGCATAAGCCAAAGGGATGGAACTCTGTGGCGGGTTCCATTGGTAAAGCCGTACCCCATCCGTGAGGAAAAAAGCGTATTACCTCCCCTTAACGTTCACAATAAGACAGAATTTTCGTCGCTGGCAACATCCACTTCTAAATGGGTACTCTGCTGGACTGGGCAAGGAAATTAAGGATAAAGTTGTTGTAAGAATAAAGTGCTCGGCGTTGGCTAATACCTTGTTGGAATGCGGCACGCATTCTCTCTCCATTCAGAATCCAGTGACTTTTTGGATGCCATGCGGCGTTCAGACTTGTCGCGCTTGAACGCGCGTTGACTGTCGCTCCAACTGTACCAGACTCCCCGCCTTCCCTTCTTTCGTTTCTTTTCTTTTTCTTTCTTTCGCTATTCTACCCCTTTTTCACTGTTTCTCATTTCTGCCTGATTCTTAGCTCTTTTTCTCTTTACAGTGAATTTGAATGCAGTTTTGAGGTTATTGATGACGTTTTGAGTATTTTTTTGAGTTTTTGACAACGAGTTTTTTTTGAAACGATATACAAAATCAGTATTACAGTGTCCATCAGTGTGTATCAAAACCTACATCAAAATTCGATGTCAAAGTGAAAAAGAGGAGCTAAGAATCAGGTAGAAATGAGAAACAGTGAAAAAGGGGTTGAATACCGGAAGAAAGAACATAAAGGGAAGCTGGGGTCTGGTACAATTGGAGCGCGCTTGTAATTGTAGCGTGTTCAGTTACAAGCGACAGCGACAATTGAAGCGCGACAATCAACGCGCGTTCAAGCGCGACAATCAACGCGCGTCCAAGCGCGACAACTCTGAACGCTGCCTAAGTCAGCTTTTATCCTCCCAGACGAATCTGGAACCACTTTACCTTCTCCGGAGAAAGGAAGGCTTACTTGGCGTAGGTGTGAGCCTACGCGAACTAAGCCTTTCTTCCTACGGAGGTGGTAAATTGACCTCAGCGTGGTAAGTGGGCCCTCTGCCTCATTGGAACACACATAGTGCACCGAATGGAGCTCTCGTTTCATAGCTCTATAAAAATTTGCAGATCTCTACAAAATCGCCCGGAAAACTGGCAAGAATCGACAAAATGTTTTCCTATAGCAAACCATGTGGCT
>MU919642.1:13024-23477 GCA_036418165.1 Cooperia oncophora
CAACCCTTCTCGGTAAGCCGCTGAAGATGCCAACGTGCGACGTGCTCTGGCCCCACGAGCCTAACAGTGCTACGATTTCTCATATGCTACTGAGGATTGTATAGTCTTGTTCGCTGTGGATGATGATGCGTGCCAAGTGGACTGGGTTTGGCGCGGCGCTAAATCCGTTTCCAACCGGTTGGTGAAGCGGGTAAGTGACAACACTCGGTGGAAAGCTACTGATATGAACAAAATGAACGATCTTGTCGCTTGGTCTCTGAAGTGGTGGAAAACGGATTTGGCGGTGCCAAACTTTTCTCTCCACACACGTCATTGGCAGCAAACTGCATATTGTAGCTCATCCCCGGTTCCCTACCCCGTGATCGAACTTGTTCTTGTTTCAATTATCCGCTCATGAAAGCTGCACCTTCTGGTGATGCGCTACACCACAAATCAAACAGAACGAACGGTAACCAACCGATGTCGGCAGACATTCGCTTTGTGTGCTATTGATAGAATCGTTCCTTCGTCGATTGCCAACATTTCGTCGCTGGCCCCCTTCGGCGCGCATCGATGATCGCTCGTTTTTCTGGATCTGAGACTGAACAAAATCGATTTTTACTGCATCACTTGAGATGTTTAGCTTTTTAATGCCAACGACAAATTGTATCTTAACGTTGCACTGTATAAATATTGATACACTGGCGTCGCACAAGGGTAGCCGATTTGTTTAATCAAACAGATTTCCAGTGAAACATACCGTGCGTTTGAATCGAACTGGTGATGGTGCTCTGCCGATGTCAGCTTTGCTACCTCCACGGCCTCGGTTCGAGAAGTTGGATCGATAACCAAGATATCCTTCAGGTTGCTGTGGATCATATAAGGATTGGGTGGAGTTCTGAACAAAGCCTATCGTTTTTGCCATTGACAGGAAAAGGCAAGACAACCAAAAAATCAGTATAAGTATAAAATCAAGTAGAAAATTACAAAATCGATAAGGCGATAATGACTTACGTATGTATATCTTGGACTAGGCACCCTGTCGTTGACCGTGTCACGATTTCCCTATAATGAGCAAAAAATATGCATATCGAACAGATAAACCTTATAATCCGCTTTTACGCTCGTGACATAATGGAACATACGCAGAAAACACAATAAGGCTTCAAAGGCTAACTATCGCCTTTTTTGTAGACTAAATTTCAGTGTCAACTCGATACCTGGTGGATGGTACATGCGATCAGTTTCGGGAATCGGAACACCACCATTACAACGTGGCGCCTCTTCTACTGCTCGATGGGCTTGTAAATTCGTTATGATTAGAGTTGTAGACTTGCCTGTAAAAAACGAGTGTTACGGGACTACTCAGCACGTTCTGGACTGCGTCGAACACATCGGTCCCATGTGTCATTGCCTAGCTATGTTTATTACATATTTACTACACGCTATGTCATGTGATCTATTTGTCATCTATTCGTTGTTCTATGGTTATTATGACATGTTTTTGGTACTAGAACACATAGCTCACCCAAAAAAGGTAAAAAAAGGAAAAGTGGAATTTTCGGTTCAATTAGTGTGAAAAGGTGTGAACTGCATAATTGATCTGTCGTGATCTTCGGTTCAGCAGCGGGCGCGTCGGCAATTGTATAGAAAAAAAGGACATTCTATAAAAAAAGGGGCGGTTATTCCGCTGCGGAACGGTTAAAACGAGTCAGGCGGGATGAGTTTGCGCGGGCCAATCCGTTTCTCCCCAGCTTATATGAGCGAGCAGCTTAGTGACCGCATCATGTTGTTCGTATTACTCGGTTTCTCTACCATTTGTTGTCCGCACTCCGCTTCACAGGAAGAGGCAGGCCAACGGCTTGACTGGACTCGGTGCACACTCAGCCTGACACGACGCCCACGTCCGCAGTCGACAGTAGGTGTCAGCGTTCCAGTTCTAGTCTAAGCATAGTGATGACCACTAGCCTTTTTAGCCGGTTTCATTTAAGGCACTACTCTTCAAATTCTATTAAACCTGCATATAGATATACAGGCGGGGGTGGGCAAACAAAAGGTCACGCCTCCCATGACTTTCAAAGGCGCTATAAGTTTACCCTTTAGCAAATTTTGATGACATTTTATGACTTACCATATTAAGAGCACTAAACATTATATTAAGAACATTAAATACTATAATGATACTCCGCCACAGCCTTCTGGAGGAGCGCCATCGAGAGATTCGGCCGCCCGCCACCGAAAGCTGACGTGGGTACCCAGAAGTCGAAGCGAGATCGTTGACCTTTCGTTCGCCACTGTGGACCACAACCTGTGAGCTCCGCCCGAACCGCGATAATTAAGGGGCGTTATCAGGACCCCCGCTTTAAATACTCCATCTTTTCCAGGTACTCAACGTTCTTCCATTCCAAGTAGGCGAAAGTTTTTCCAACGCCCTTCGATTAAATGTGTTGTCACCCAATCCTGTAGCAGTACAAAGTTTCCAAGAAGGTACGGGCGACGACATGAAGATGGGATATTCTCCTCGAGTTGCTCGATGTAGCCTAGCGCAATCTCAGTGCTTGGGCCACGAATGAAGCTAACATATCGGTTCCATCCATTCCAGTGCGGCCTGGTCACACCCATCACCCGCGCCTTGGTGAATGGGGTGAAGATGATGTCCTAGACCGTAGCGACGTTGCCGGAGCTGCTCGATGTTTGGGGTCTTGCAGATCAAGAGTACTGGTCTCCAGTAGTCTATCCAGTCGGGAAAATCTCCATCAAGGATTTCGCAGCTGTTTGGAGGCCACGTGAATTCCAAAGGCGTTCTCCACTCAGGCCGCGACTGGAGATGACTTCATATTTTGGTGTACATGAAGGTGAATGGCGGCAGCCGGTTCCTGAATTTATAGAGGAAGATCTTGGGTATCTTCCGCCCTGGTACTCATATCCACTTCCTCTGTCTGGGCTGCGAAAACTTCGCTCATATGTGACTCGGCCGGAATGACTTTCCCCCCCCCTGTATAAAACGACCTTTAGGACAAGCTAGGTCAAGTTCATGAGAGAAAACAGGCCGATCCTTGGAGCAAATCTGGTCGGCATTGAAAAAACGACCTCCTTCCAACTCTCATGTACTTTTCCACTCGAGCGCATAGCTTAAGGCTTCTTATCTGAGAATATTCACTATTATATGAACCGCAATGAAGCGTGATCAAAACTCATTCAAGGGTGACAAGTAAAAAGAATTGGGCTCAAAACGGAAATAGCGGACAAATCCACATGGCAGAACAGTTAGCTCTTGAAGGTGATGATGAGGACAGCCTTGTCGAAAGCTTTGTGTGAACCAGATTTTGAAAAAAACATGTAGTGTGGTAATTCCCAAAGGCAAAAAATATGAGCAAAGAAGAGCAAAGAAAGTAGAAAGTTTACACGGAAACCACGTTTCGCACACATATCTTCTCACAAGGGAGGTCGTTCAGGGCGTGGTGAGCTTTTTCAAAATGGTCTTGTGCATATTGTAGGGGCACATACGAGGACCTCAAAATTGAGGTTCATTTTCGCTGGCCGCCTTCTGCCGAATATAAAAAAACAGTTGAAAACAAATAGGGTGCGAATGCGTTCCGGATCCCACCGAGGACAAAATTTTGCTTTTCTACAGTTTTTCATTTTTTGGATCCATGTTTGTCTAAATAATTGGTCCTAACAGAAAACATTCCGATAAACTGAACATCCTACTTCCATGTGTGAGCAAAACTGCTTTTTCGTTCGAATTCGTTTGTATGCACAGACTCAGCTCTTCGGCGCTATGCCGGTGCCAGATGGCACTGGAACCGAAAATGAAAGTCTAGAATCGTGATCAGGACTGTCGATTACCCCTAGGAGCAAGTTTTGAGCGAAAAATTTTTTTTGACTTTTTCGGGTTGTAGGTGGCCGACCATTTGGTCGGCAATGTGAGCGGAGTCTCACATCTTCGTAACAGCGATGCGTATCGTTGACGCTACGGACCCCGGACAACCCAATAAGCAAACCCAAGAAGGTCAAAACAATTGTTTTGACCGAAAATTCGTTTTTAGTGGTAATCAGTGGCCCTGATCACAAATATAACACCTATTCTTGGCGTCCACGCAATTTGGCGACAGAATAGCGCTGAACGTTCCCTACATGGGTGTACATAACGAATTCACTGGAAAGAAGATGTGGCCCCAAATTGTCTATAATTGACACCACACCAGAAGTTACTAAATTCGCAATCAGATCCACTGTCTGGCCTATGAGGATCAATGTCCTGCAACAATCTTGTTCAATGGTCCGTGAAAATCGAAATAGTTGAATGGCACTGACTCATGATAGTATCAGCTACTCGGAATGTGCCAAGGCAAAATATGCGAATATGATATATGTAATGCTGCGGATACTATGTCAAAGCGAGTAACTGCTAAAATTATGCGGAAAATGCGCAGAAAAAGTCCGCACGCAAGGGGAGGACGCAACATCAACCCCACATCACTGTCGACTGCGAACTCACTCTATCGCCGCTAGGCCTCGAGTCGATTCTGTTCGAGCCGTCCAGATCGGTTGTATGAAAACCAATTGCATAGAGAGCGTTCACCTTGAGAAAGTGGACCAAGTTGGAAGCTCACTTGCGGCGATTTTTCGCTTCGATTCAAATAGCCCCTTTATAAGGACCCCCACTCAGCAACTGGTCAAAGTTGCAAGTGACCTACGCCGTATAGCAGGCTCATGAGCAAAAAGCAGATTCCAAAGGCTTCTTTTCACTCGTTTTTTACCTTTCCTGGAAGCGCGCAGCGAAAATGAAGCACACTTTTCAGGTCCTTGCATGAGCCCCCACAATATGCAAAAAACCGTTTTCGAAAAGCGCACCACCCTGAACGACCTCACTTGTCAGTGTTTTAGGTTGGAATGTTAGGTAAAACGACTAAAGATTATACATGTACCAGTACATAACGAAGAGGAGCGCGGCAAAATGACGCTGAGGATCGTGCTTTCACTGTACTTTTTTCGAACATATACGGCCCGTATTTCTGCGAGCACCCGCAAAAAAAAACCATTCTGTTCTGATCTTTACGATCGCCATCCACGGTTCAGCCACTTGGAAAAGCAGGTTTGACATAGGTATCCAATATCCTATCAATCGACTGCCAGCCTGCCTATATATCGCTATGGGCGTAGGTGGCGCGTGTCTGCAAATGGATAGCTCTCTCGCTCTGGGAGGAGTGGTGGCGTGTTTAGACGTCGCTTGGGGTCAGACAATTCATCCATTGAGGTAAGCATTTAGATTTTGTTTTTCCTACAACTACATATGGTGTCACATCGATGAAGAATTCCCATTATACTGGTCTATATCACAGAACTTCGAGAATCAGAAGGATGATCAACATTTTGGCCCACCAAACACATCACTCTCAGCCAGTAACACAGCTTTTTTGGATATAGCATTACTGCCAGACAACTATTTGGAACGACTGAAACTACAATACGAAAAAAGTAACACGATGAAATGCTATAAAAACATAGAACAACTCGGACTAACGTTATAACAACGGAAGGACAAGCCTTTTTTCTCGGCTCCCGTCTGACATGTGCAAAAGAAGTTGACACCAACTTTTGCCTTGTCCCCCTCCCCAGTATTTCTTATTCGTTCGATTTGTCAAGATAGTCAACGAATTAACATTTTCAGTTGTTTTCTTTCACGGCAAATATTAGTTAAGCAGCACATATATGCAAGTTTCATGAAGTATCCTCGCATGACGCTTTAAAAAGTGACTCACTTATTACTAGAATAACCTCCACCCCGTGTGTACGTTCGTGTCCCTGACACTCTTCCAAAACTGTCTCGTCGATCACTGCACATCGACGCCGCATCGGGTGTTGTGCTCCCGGAATCACAATCTATGAAGGAGAATATGCAAATATAAAAACAATGGTTAATGATTAAGCAAGTAATGCGAGAAAAAGATGCCTTGAGCCTTTTTAAAATACTTTTGAATTCATATTTACTGCTCTCGTATACTCTTTATCTACAGGCATTAACTTTTTAATGACCAATTTCAGTCAGTCAATCAGCAAGTCAAGACAACTTTTCCTGTGCAAAGGATGGTCAAACAAACTCACAAGAATGAACAGATTCCGTATCGTTACTACGTCTTCTGTTAGTAATTTCGTAAGCCCTTTCTGAAAATGAAGCATAACATCAAAAACAACATTTAATAATTTATAGTAAGCCAATTGAAGGCATATTCCATAGTTTGTATGGGAGGGATCACTTGGACCTATCCCCACTGACGAGCTTCTTTTCTTTACCAACTCAAGAGGAGAGCCATTAAGGACGTTTTTATCCGGGTGACACCGCCCACACTTGAGGGATGTGCCTTTTAAGAAAAAATTTCCGGTAATATTCAGCATGGGACGGGCACTCTACGATATTGTTCGTTTGTTTTCCTATATCTGTTGGATTACACGTCACACCTTGGTACAAGCTGTAGACTCTCGATCGATGAGAACCAGAAAAATGCCCCCACCAAGCCAAACTGGGCCTGAATTCCTTATACACTCAAGTGACAAAGCAAAACTCACCTCCTCCGCGACTATTTTCTAGAGAAATTCGGGAAGGACGTTTCTGCCTCGGCGGTTCGCTAGGAGGTTTACAATCGTTCGGTGGAGGGCCACTTGCTGTGACATCCGTTCCTTTTCGCATCATACCTGAAAAGAACCAGGATCACTTTGAAGAAGAAGTAAAGGTAAGTTGTTTATTCTGACCTTACAACATCAAGTCATTAACTGCGCTACCGAAAAAAAAACTCGAACTAAGCGCATGTTCAGCCGTTTTAGCTCAACACTACCGGCAATCCTATGGCAAGAACACTGGATTTGAACATCATCTTGAATCATAGTCGTTTTTCGATGAAAAGACCTCGCGTTTTGTGTCCCCAAGCTAGCAGCACGCAATTTCATTTTTCGGAAACGTTTCTAACTGGGGTTGCTTTAGTTACAAGTTTCATTATCAATTCTTTGACAGGCACTATGCGAATCAGACAAAATGCAGCCCAAGAACAATTCTTTCCCAGCTTTCCCCAGCTGAAAATTCCTCCATTATCACAAAGTGTAACGTTGAAGAATGTTGAAAAAAAATTTAAAAGTGAAGTCGTGCCCAATGTTCAGACCAAAGTCCTCGTGACAAAGTTACGCGACACAGCTACGTATACGACACGTGACACGTTGATCCGCACATTGTATCAGTATAATGAGAGTAATACACTGTGACATGACGGGGTAACAGTATGGGGTAGTTAGGATGAAGTGAGATTAGTCAACATAGGGCGCAATGGTTCAAACACCACTATTCCATAAACGAGTTCAATGGATGACGATTCACTACGAGTGCTAGGGACATACAAAGCTGCGTATGTTCCGTTCTCTATGGTTGTGACAAAAGCGATCAGGACACGTCGTACGTTGAGGATCTCCAAAGGGGAACTATTTGGCCTGGGGAATATTTATTCTATACGTTCAATATTCACGATAGTTGATCCGGAGGTCCAACCATCTTTTCCCATTCAAGGGCAGTCTAGTGAGAAGTTCAGTCATTATGGAAGGGAGTCGCACTAGTCAAGCAACAGACAGCTTCCTAACACTTCAACTTTTGCTTACACTTTTTTTAGCACGCCTTCGCTTGCGAATAGACCATAGGATAAGGCTTTTGGTGTTAATCAACACATCCCCGGGCTGCGCCTCACAATTCGCTTCCGTTCTCGTTTGCAGTGAGATACTGACTGCGACATGGTCTACATCATGACCTGTGAGGGCCAGTGGTAGTACAAGTTAACGTTTCATCTTCTTGCCTTGCTTTCTTCTTTAGCGTTGGTGCGCCGCTCAGGCGGCAGGGTCCGCTCTTCTAATGTGATGACGCCACTTTTCCTCATCAAATGCCTGATCGGGTGAATTCCAGCTATTAGGCTGTCCGGAAAGTTCTCAGCGTTTTGTGTTATTTTTTGTAGCTTCATTTGGGCCTGAATTAAAAACTCACTCTCCCTTGCGTCTCAGTAGTACATCCTGAAGAGAATGTTTGGCGCTATCTGATGGTATAACTGCCGTTTCACCATTGGCTTGATGAACCCCTTTTTTGAAGATTTTTCAAGCATGTGAAAAGAGCACTTCGGACGATTTTTTTTCGACTATAAATTGGGGCAATCCGCAATCGAAACAGCTCAACAAATTAACCAGGTGTGGGGCCCAATAGTGCTAGAGAAAGCACTGTGCGGCAATGGAAACAAATTTCGTTCTGGAGATTTCAGCCTTGAAGATGAACCTCATAGCGGTCGACCTAAAGCAATATCTGACGAGGATTTTAAGGGGATTTTGGAGGCTGACCCATCCCAAACAGTTCGAGAGATTGCAGAAAAGCTAGGCGTTGGCAAATCCAGTGTTGCAGATGGTCTGAAACGCATTGGGAAGGTTAAAAAACTCGACAAATGGGTGCCCCACAATTTGAGTGATCGGCAGAAATTGGCACGTCTCGAGGTTTTCTTCACTGCTTTTGCGCAACAGAAACGACCCGTTTTTGAACCGAATTGTCACCTGTGATGAAAATGGATCATGTATGATACAGGAGACGTTCCGGACAGTGGTTGGATTTCGACGAACCACCGAGGTAATTTTCAAAGCCGAACCCTCACGAAAAAAGATTCTGGTCACGGCTTGGTGGTCATCGGCTGGTGTGATCCACTATAACTTTTATAACTCGGTGTTGGTGTATCTCGTCACGTTTGGGCCATGACACAAACAACCCCCTACGCCAGTTTGAAGATCGCATTGAAGAAATGTACTCAAGAGATATTTTGTCAGCTCGCGAGCCATTAGTGCGTATCAAAAGCAAAGGGGTAGCCGGATTCCTTGTGCATGAACAACGCACCGCCCACTACGTTTCACAAATTATCAGTATCCATTAAATTGATAGCGAAGTGGGGTTGAAGTTCTACCACACCCACCATATTCTCCAGACCTTTCACCAACCGACTATCACCTTTTCAAACATTTTCAGAACTTCCTTGCTGAAAAATACTTCATCAATTAGGACCAGGCAAAAAAGACCTTCGCAGATTTCGTGGATTCTCGACCACCCAGTTTTTTCTTTGTGATGGGATTTCTCGACTGCTGTCACATTGGCAAAAGTGTGCTGATTCGAATGGTGCTTATTTGATTAAATCCGATGAGTGTTAAGAAAGTTATGATCGTTTAAAGTGAAACACTCGAAACGTGCAGAACTTTCCGGACAACCTAATATTTTCAAGTCTGTATGCAACATATCGAGCCACCGCTGTCTGGGACGTCCCCTAGGTCGCTTTCCGTGCACCTCAAGCTGAAGGCCAGTCCTACAGACGGTGTCAGCCTTTGCGCGAAGTACATGGCCGTACCATCGAAGGCGCGTTTCTCGCATTTTGTCAGCTATAGGAGCTATGCCGAACTTCTTGCGTATTACCTCGTTACAAATGCGGTCCAAACGCGGTGGTGGACTGGTGGTGAAGTCCGTTCCTCCAAGTGGTGCCACCGGGTACTGCCCGCTTTTGCGGGTTGCAGAACACGGACAAACTCGAGGCAGGTGACAGGCCTTCGTGACGGGCCGACCTACGAACACCCCATGTCACATCACAATGTTGACTATGCCACATAAGTTAGTGTTTCATCCTCCAATCAATTTTAATA
Organism: Cooperia oncophora; assembly: GCA_036418165.1. Lineage (NCBI taxonomy): Eukaryota > Metazoa > Nematoda > Chromadorea > Rhabditida > Trichostrongylidae > Cooperia > Cooperia oncophora. The sequence continues at coordinate 22,700 of MU919642.1, forward strand.
CCATTTACCCAGCCTCAGATTGCCCGAAAATTGGTATCAGAGAGGGAGGCTTAGTTGGCCCGAGAAGCGTCAGGCCATAAATTGTCTCGCGACCACACCCACTCGGGTTGGGATATAATATGTCAGATAAAACAGGCATTTTGTCGCTTTTTAGACTTCAATGTTGCCTTCACGACTTCCCCATAGACTTGTGGATCCATTCCGCTATCTTTCGAAGTTCAGAAGTCCACATTCTTGGCTTTGAAGGAAAAGTACTACTTGTTTTGCTCGCGTAATAAGGGACAATACCCCATTCCAGCGAGGGGCTCTTCAAAAAATCAACGTTGCGGCGACGTGCAAAACTAGCTATGTTTCTTTCGCTATACTCCACAATTTGCAAATTAAATGAATTCAGTCTAAGGTGCAAATGCCGCGCACGTGACATCGGTTTCGCTGCCACGTGGACTGCCTGAAATAGACCCTACCGCCAACGCTAAGCGCATAAATTGCTACGCTTCACTACTGTAAATTTTATTCAGCGCGCCAATAAAAATCCATCAGAATCGTTTCGTATATGTGCACGCATACAATTACAATCTTCTGAACGCTGCTCTATTATTCTGGCATGCGTTTGCGTCACACATACATAGGAATCAAAAAAGCCTGGTAGCCCTCACTTGTGTATGGCGAAAAAACACAAAGCATAACTAGGCATGCAAAGCAATCAATATAACAAGCATGAAAGGCATCGTATAGTAAAATGTCATACCTGGTCGGTATATTTGAATTTCAGGGCGAA
>MU919642.1:23577-55582 GCA_036418165.1 Cooperia oncophora
GTGAATAACGAGGGCGAATCTGAACCCTTGACAGCCGATCAGTACACGCTGATAAAGGTAGCTTTGTACTCATTTTCCTTTTCTTTCCCTTCTTTGTCGACAAATTGTTAGCAGAACCCACGCACACTGTTCAGGACCCATGGGATGAACCTGGAAAGCCTGGACGGCCAGAGGTCACCGATTACGATGCAGATCGAATTGACTTGGCTTGGACTCCTCCAACAAAAGATGGCGGAGCACCTATTGAGGGCTACGTTGTTGAAGTCCGCGATCCCGACACGAAGGAGTGGAAAGAAATCGCCAAAGTTCCAGGTATATTTTTTGATCAACAGCTTCCCCATATGTGAACGTGCATTTTTCCAAATGAATATCTCAGACACAAACGCTTCAATCAAAGGACTAAAAGAAGGAAAGGAGTATCAGTTCCGAGTAAAAGCATTCAACAAAGCTGGCCTTGGGACATCCATCCGATGCATCCGAAAAGCAGCTGGCCAAGCCGAAATTCAGTAAGTTCCTGCTTATCGAGAAATATCATCATTTTCTGCCTTTTCTGACATTTCACTCTGCACCACGAGAGTTTTAATCATTGGTGGAAACAAACGTTTTGGCACCAATCACCCCGTACGACTCGCTTTAGGTTGTATTTCTATCCGAGTCTATCCCCAGTATTCACTTATTGCTTTTCTACCTGATTTTCGCACCCATTAACGCAACTGTCACACCCACTCAGCTCTCCCACCAATGACAGGGGCGACAACCGCCTATCCCCAGCATTCCTGCCCACTGTCTTTAACACGAATCCCATATCCACTGGCAGCGAATACATTCGAGACGATAGTGCGAGGAATTTTCGCTCCAATGTATGTAATATTTGTGCTAAGGAGGTAAGAACACCCCTAGGCGACCTCCAGCCGAATGTGAGCCCAGTGAAATATTTCGAATCCCTGGAGTTCTGTTTGAGGCATTTCTTACAAGCATTCTTGTTAGCAGAGGGCATTGGGGCGCAGTTTGTCGACGGGGGGGGGGGGCATTTTGCTTTCCATAGATGTGTCGACCCATCTAGGCAGCCGTTTCTCGAGTTGACACGTTTTAGGATAGTGGCTAGACGATCTTAGTTCAGCTTCACAAGAGTTCACAAGTTTTACCAGAGTGAGATTTGTAAACCGGAACTAGGGAAGCAATGATAATACAAAATGCCCCCCGTCGACAAACAGCGCCGGCATTAGGTGTGATCAACTCCATGATTTTTTGACAGGTTCGATTTCCATTAATTCATCTAGTAATGTTTGTGTTTTAGTTCCTGCCTGGTTGAAGCACGACTGCTTGAAGAGTATCACCGTAAAAGCTGGTCATTCCGTTCGTTGGGAAGTGAAGATTGGTGGAGAACCCGTGCCAGAAGTAGTCTGGACCAAGGGAGACAAACCGATCGAGCCATCACTCAATCTTAGCATTGACACCAAGAAAAACGACCACACTATTTTGTGCATTCCCTCAGCAGTACGCGCCGATAGGGGAGAGTACCGGTAAGTAATTGCGACCTATACTACAGTTAGAACGACCTCACAGGTCGAGGTGGGGACCGTTCTCAAGCACATGACACATTTATCATATTTCAGACTGTCCGTGAAAAACGCATATGGTCACGATACAGAAGTGGCAAACTTGACTGTACTGGATCGACCATCAAAGCCGAATGGTCCTCTGGAAGTGACAGATGTCTTTGAGGACAATTGCAATCTCGCATGGAAACCTCCTGGCAAGTTATTTCTCGCTTTTGTTTGCGCGTATGAGTTTCTTAACAATCTCTCAAAAACTTGGACAAACAACGGACGAGCGAAGCTACGCTCGGAGTGATTCGGGAAGTCAAGACTTGGATAGCCTGGGGGTATTCCTCAGGCTATCCAAATATCGTTGAATCGTCCTCGGAAACGGACGAAAATGTACGCATAGGAAACCTTACTCGTCATAATGATAGTGAGAAGAAGCCGTACAGAAATACCTAACTGTTTTTCGGGCAGCAGGGGAAAGATTCTCAATGGGTCAAACGATATGGTACTTACTGAAGAGCGCATTTTTAGATTCAAGCCTCAGTTAGGGTATGTTTAATTTCCGGATGATCCGCTTTTCTCTTTTCTGCTGAAATCCGTATAGAGCGCTCAAATGGAGTTAGAACGACAACCGAACCACGATTCAACGACAGAATTCGAAAGTACTTAAGAGGTGGAAAGGGTCGCAGCCGCATAGATTATGCCACTTTGGCCAATCCGAAATGCTTTTGGGGGGGGGCCAATTGACGAGCTGGTATGCGTTTTAGCCGGCGACCTTGCCCTTATACAGTGGTACTTCGCGATGACGCGCTATAACGCGCGTCGACGCACTACTATTCTCCAATGCTATAGACGCGGATGCAGCCACAGGGCTAGTGTCAATTGATATCAGTCTGCGTAACTAGGCAACATCTACCAACTCATCCCCTCATACACTCTCGAAACACAGGCGGCAGGCGCGCATCGATCGAGATGGGAACCGATTGGCACCAGCCGTCTCCGGCTGCATTCGCGTCTATGGCCTTAAGGCGCTGTTGCAATCGTAGCGCGTTGACGCGTGCTACAGCGCGTCGACGCGCGCGTCATCGCGAATACGACGTTTGCCTTACTGGGACGAAAGTTTCACTCAACTACTGTGTGAGATTTTTTCAACCTGATAAGGTTGTATGACTCTCCACCCAAACGCCCCCCCCGCGCCTTTGCCTGGTGGTTCATTCATGGAATAAGCATCTCTGCACTCTAATCACAGCAGCGATGCTCATTAATGCTGTGTGACGGCAATCCTTCATTCTCCGCTCACTGGTAATCTGCTCAGCACTTACAAAATCCAGTGTTCTAGCCTATTTACATTGGAAGTCAAGTAAAAAGTCCTCACACCTTCGGTCTTGATGACCTTTGTTAGTTGAAAGACGGTTTTTGCGTATTCCTTATCTTCGCAGTCAGTTCTGGTGTCCTTAACCCCTCAGATGTTGCGGCCAAACTATACACGCACTTTCTCTAGATCTCATCAACGATGCCAAGGTTTCTGAGGTCCAGTGCTATTTTTCAGATGGACGATGGAGCGTTGAACATCGAGTATATATTGAAAAGTCGAGAAGTTGGACACGGACACAGGACGCTGGGTACCTTGCGCAAAGGTAATCTAAGGAACTGTAATATCAAAAACATGAGGACATAAATGAATCATTCAGCCTTCTGTGGGAAAGACACGGTCAATTGACGTGCACTGAAAGAAGGGTCAGACCTATCAGTTCAGAGTGAAGGCAGTGAATAAGGAGGGCGCATCAGATCCTCTGACTACAACAGAAGCAACCAAGGCGAAAAATCCTTACGGTATGTCTAAGAATACATCTCTTTTCTCCAACCGAGTCATATAGAATATTTAAGTCGAGTACAATGTTTAATGGAATAATCTTATAGATGAAACCTGGAAACCGCACACCCAGAAGCTGTGACTGTTGCGGAATGCGACAGGGTTTCTCTGGAGTGGCAACCACCAGATTCTGATGGAGGAGCTCCTATCACTCAGTATATCATTGAGAAAAGAGGGAAAGCACGGACGCGACTGGCAGGAATGGGCAAAAGGTAGGCGAACAATCGACACAGGCCTTGAAGTTTGCCAGTATTCATATCTTTTCTAGGATCTTTGATGACTTTTTGCAAGGAGAAGGAAACTATTGAGTATCCGGAGGAATGAAACTACTGCCACGATTTTTGGTATTAAAAGAAGGCCAGAAGCGAGTACCAATTCGAGTGAAAAGCTGTAACAAAGCTGGCTCCTTGGAGAGGCGTTCCTATTCCAAGGCCGAAAAAGTTATAGCCAAGCCCAGAAATCGTGGGTTTAAGTGATCCTGTGGTCACTCTAGGGACCAACTCTAGGGACCCTTTCTGAACACCCTTTCTTTCAGTGAAACGTGGACTTGGGACGCGAAAAATGAAGACGATGACAATCAAGGTAGGACACGACATCGTATTCGACGTGCCTGTCCGTGGTGAACCTCCTCCACAGAAGACGTGGATGTTCGCAGATAAACCGATTGATGAATCCAAGGTCAAGGTACGGTTACAGTTTGATTGTGGTTCTTATCAGGCACACTCCAAACGATACGCTGGGTGGAGAGCCCTAGCTGGGGAGGGGGAAGGGGTCGTTTTAGGCCATTATGGGAGGGCGGGTCGCCTTTGGTCTGAGAAACCTTTTCGATAGTAGACTTTCTTGTTTCACGGACACTGTAGAGGAAGACGGGGGGGGGGCGAGGTGCCTTTGAGAAAATTTGCCTGCATTGGGGTAAAAATTTTCCCGGTGGTGGCGTTTAACAGTTTTTTTTCGATTCGCTGTGCTAAAGTTTCGGGAGGAATCCCTGAAGGACAAAAAAAGGGGGCAGGGAGGTGCCAGCTGGGATCGAGGAAAAAGGGTAGGTGGGATGGGAAAGGCGACGGGTCATATCAGAGGAGGGCATCAGGGAGGGTCGTATTTTTCGGAAACTTTCCCCAGCGGCGAGACGTGCCCCACTTTTATCCCATAGTTCCGATGGCTCATTTGTTTCAGATTGAAAATGAAGACTACAAGACCAATTTGGTGCTTCGAAATGCAACTCGCGCTAATGCGGGGAAGTACACACTCACTGCGAAGAACGCAAGTGGTATGGACACCCACAGCGTTGACGTCATTGTTCTCGGACGACCAAGCGCTCCAGAAGGACCTTTGGAAGTCAGCAATGTGTTCGAGGAAATTGCCGATTTGGCATGGAGGTAAATCTTTTTGGGGAAAGTCACCCTTCGGGTAGACCTACTTAAAATGTCTGAATTCAGCACAGCGACGACGTTGGACTGCCGCATTGACCATTATCGATATCGAAAGGCCTAGATGAGCCACTTGGTAGATGGGTACCATTCGGCCGCCGGTCCGAGGCCGCACCAAAGCACTGTCACCAATCTGCAACCGGGACATCAGTACAAGGTGTGTGAACGGATCTACGAATTCCTCTTGTCCTTTCGTTGTTCAGGTAATTTTCTGATGTTTCAGTTCCGCGTTCGAGCTGTGAACAAAGAGGGCGAATCTGATCCACTGGCAACTGATCATTCTATCCTTGCCAAAAATCCTTACGAAGTTCCTGGAAAAATGGACAAGCCTCAAGTAACTGACTGGGATAAGGATCATGCTGATCTTGGAATGGAAACCACCAGCAGACGATGGTGGTGCACCAATCGAGGAATATGTGATCGAGCAAAAGGACAAGCATGGACGATGGGAACCAGTAAGACTATAAAGGCTTAGTATTCTCATCACTCTACAAAATTTTAAGAGCGATAACGTTTTAGGTGATGACTGTACCCGCAGATAAAACTACGGCTACTGTTGGAAATCTGAAAGAAGGCGAAGAGTATCAATTCCGTGTCATTCCCAAGAACAAAGCTGGCTTGGGCGAACCTTCTGATCCATCTGATAAGATCATCGCTAAAACGCGATTCTGTAAGTAGTTCTAAGAATATTCCCCCTTTTTTTATAAGACTTCGTGAAATGGTATGTTCGGTCGATTAAGCCAGCAATTTCCTGAAACTTAAGGAAGTAGTGCAAAGTGCTCTCATCTAATAAGGAGAACACTGCCGCTTTCTATTGGCATATACGTTACCCCATTTCTTGATTTAATAGTTAAAGTTCCTGGGCCAAACCTGCGTCGCTCTCTCTATTTATGAGTTTCTCCGTCTTACGAGCTAATCCAGTGTTTGGAACAGTATTAATCAATATTACATGGAATGAACGAAACACAGGACTATTTGAAGCCGTTTTCGCTAAAGATGCTGGGGCGGGTTGGGAATGGGTTTAGCGCGGCGCCAGCCTTTCTCCACTGTTCTACAAGCAACTTGTTCCTTTGACCGGTTCGATTTTCTGTTTTCCTATGCCCTCCTTCTTCTCAGGCGCTCCACATGATCTTGCACATTCCAGCTTTTCACGCACGACAAGTGGCTGAACCCACCCCAAAATCACCCCCGCCCTCCTGTTGTGACAGCGTATTCCTTGGATCGCCAGATGCTCTTTTGCACCCTCCGATGTTTTGACGGCAATTGCCCTCTTTTGTCTGCGTCACAGGGTTTCGCAACAGAACGATGACGAAAAGATTAGGTTGTCACGTAGCCTTCTCCAGCAATTATCGAAGCGGGCAAGAGTGATTGTCGAAAAACGGGCTGGCACTGCGCCGAACTCAGCCCCTCCCCACCCTCCTTCGTAGACGGTCAGCAAAAGTTGACCTTCCACGCACCCACAACAAGACAACTTTTTCCCTGAGGCCATTTCGCAAATTATGTGCACTCCATTTCCCGGAGATGGAGAGGGCGTGTCCACACACTTTTGGACATGGCGGCTCCAGCGCTGCGGTGCTTGGATATGTTCGTTCTGGGGCACAAAAGTAACAACATCTTTGTTGTGCAGAAAACAGGGTGACAGTTACTTCAATGAGAGTATCCCTCGAGAAACGCATTCACGCCGCACTCGAATGAAGAACGCGGTCACGCCCACTCCGGCTCTTGGATATGAAGGGTTCTGGGAACGAAATTCCTTGAACTCATGCAGCCCTTTTACGCAGAACAACTGCGAATAAGAGGTTTAAATCAATTTTGTCGTATTCAGTGGCTCCTCACATTCATCGCGAAGACTTGGAAGACACTACTGTCCGCGTTGGTCAGCAGATCAAGTTCAACATTCATATCGATGGTGAACCGCCTCCAGACGTCCGATGGACATTCAATGACAAGAGCATTGGAGAGAGCAAGGTACAGGGTTCTGGTATTGATATCAGCGAAAAAAAATCATGTAAGATCACTTTCCAGGCGCAAATTGAGAACGAGGACTACCTCTCCAGATTCAACATCCCTAAGGCTGTGCGTAAGCAGAGTGGTAAATACACCATCACAGCCACTAACGATAGTGGAACTGATTCGGTAACAATCACAATCAAAGTGAAAGGCAGACCGTCGAAGCCTAAGGGACCACTGGACGTGACAGATGTGTTCGAAGACCGTGCCACACTCAGCTGGAAGCCACCAGAGGATGACGGTGGTGAACCAATCGAGCATTACGAAATCGAAAAAATGAGCACCAAGGATGGTATTTGGGTGCCATGTGGACGAACAGCTGACACTTCGTTTGTCGTTGATTCCCTCAACAAGGGTGACCACTACAAATTCCGAGTCAAAGTAAGTTGGATATTTACATTTTAATACAAATATTTTTACTGATTTGCAATCTAGGCTGTGAACAGCGAAGGTGCTTCCGATCCACTTGAGAGCGATACGGATATCTTGGCAAAGAATCCATTCGATCGCCCAGATAAGCCAGGAAAACCTGAACCTACTGACTGGGACAGCGACCATGTAGACCTGAAATGGGATCCACCACTCAGTGATGGTGGTGCACCCATTGAGGAGTACCAAATTGAAAAACGTACCAAATATGGAAGGTAAGTCACTGTTATTCGTGCACATCTCCCGTGGTCACAATAGCAAAGTGGTTCAGGTGGGAGCCAGCAGTCACTGTGCCTGGTGGCCAAACCACAGCAACTGTGCCCGATTTGACCCCGAATGAGGAGTATGAATTCCGTGTCATCGCTGTGAACAAGGGAGGCCCATCTGATCCCAGCGATGCCAGCAAGCCTGTCATCGCTAAGCCTCGCAATCGTAAGAATTTTCTTGTTGGTGTTTTCATTACTTACTACAGTACGCTCAGCAGTTGATCCAAGTCTATCTAACACCCTACCCCAAAGAAAGATCGATTTCAGTGGCACCGAAAATCGACCGTGATGCGCTGAAGGAGCTGAAGGTGAAAGCAGGACAAGCTATTGGATGGGACGTGCCTGTTGAGGGCGAACCTGCTACTTGGAGCTGGCCAGATCATCGTGAAATCCGAAACGGAGGAAGAGTGAAACTGGATAACCCCGAATACCGCTCGAAGTTACATATTCGTCAAATGGAGCGAGGCGACAGTGGAATGTACACGATCCGAGCCGTCAATCCGAATGGAGTGGACGAGGCCACTGTCAAAGTCACCGTCATAGGTATAGATAAATTTATATTGAATTATACAGTTGTAAAGTAACTTTGCTCTAGACAAGCCATCTCCTCCAAATGGACCTCTCGATGTGACTGATGTTCATGCTGATCACTGTACTCTTGACTGGAAACCACCAGATGATGACGGTGGAATTCCTATCGACAACTACGTTATCGAAAAGCTCGACACAGCCACTGGTCGATGGGTGCCCGCTGCAAAAGTACCCGGAGGTCAAACGACAGCCGTTGTCGACGGACTCATCCCTGGACACGAATATAAGGTGGGAACTTCTCTCTGATTCTTTATAGGGCCATTGAAGAACTTGACGTGCTCACAGGAACAGACCACGCTAAGGTTTGAAAATGGAGCAAACTAGTCCTCAAAGCTCGTTATAGAGAAATTATCCTATTCCCATTGGAAATTCTCAAGTACACCAACAGAGCAGAATATTTTTTTGGGTCCCACAAACGATTTCCGGATTTCCAGGATTTGAATGGAAAACATGCCTTCTGGCGAGCTCGAATTCAAAAACAGGCTCCCACTTTTTGGTCTAATTATGCCTAAACTCTCGTTTTTATGAAAGCATAGCTTTTATGAAAAGAGCGCTGGAGAAGTACAGTTCGAACACAGCTTACCTTCTCAAAGCCAACATGTTGTTGGTGCAGGACTATAAACAGGAAAACAACATATACAGCACCCTCAAAGTTGCGCGTGAGAATAAATGGGTTGGGCCGTGAACGCACACAACTGGGTACACCGTAGGATTACAGGTATAGGAAAGCGGCTGGGACGCGCAGATTGCGCCCGGGCGGTACCTGGCTGCAGGTGGAGAGCAAAGTTAGCGTCACTCTCACTTCCTGGCCGCACCTCTGAGGCTCATTCTGCCCCGAGTGTTACGATCATAGCAATGCAACTTTCATTGTCATCTCCTCTGGTTAAGTGCCACCTAATGTGGTGTGTGGAGATGCTCACGCACACCCTTTGCTCCCCTCCAGCTCACACAAATTTCATGTTTGATATTTCAGTTCCGTGTGGCGGCAGTAAATGCCGAAGGAGAATCGGATCCTCTGGAGACATTTGGATCGACCCTTGCCAAAGATCCGTTCGACAAACCTGGAAAGACCAGTGCTCCAGAAGTCACAGACTGGGACAAAGATCACGCTGACCTGACATGGAATCCGCCAATAAACGATGGTGGCGCTCCAATAGAAGGCTACGTCATTGAAATGAAAGAAAAGCACTCTCCGTTCTGGACAGAAGCGCTGCAGGTTCGCCACTTTCTCCACAGCTTTTATCCTTATTGCTGTTAGCTTTCAAAGCGGTGTTGCGGATTTTCAGGTTCCTGGAGATCAGACTACAGCGACTGTACCGAATCTCAAAGAGGGCCACGAGTATGAGTTTAGAATTCGCGCCAAGAACAAGGCTGGCACCGGAGATCCATCGGATCCTTCACAAACGATCACTGCAAAGTCTAGAAATGGTGAGTATTCACACGATAATTCGAGAATGTGAGGAGAAACATTGTCTGTTTCAGTTCCTCCAAAGATCGACCGCAGCGCTTTGGCGGAGATCAAGGTTAGAGCAGGAAACGAGATTCACCTGGTTGTTCCCGTGTCTGGCGAACCACCACCAGATATCACTTGGACATTCGCGGACAAACCTGTGGATTCAGACGATCGCATCAAAATTAACAACGAAGATTACAAGGTAAAACTTCTTCGGTCTTGGTCTGACGGTTCTCGCATCCCAAGCTCTTCTATTCAGACTAAATTCCTCGTGAAGAGGGCTCTGCGCTCCGACTCAGGAACCTACGTGATCACTGCGACAAACGTTAACGGCACGGACACCGCTGAGCTGAAAGTAACCGTGCTGGACCATCCTGGAGAACCACGTGGACCACTTGATATTAGCAATGTCACCAAGGAGGGTTGTGATTTGGCTTGGAAGGAACCAGATGATGACGGAGGTATGGGGGCACCCAGTTTCTCTTCACCAAACAGTGACTGAAAATGGGTTCGTTTTAGGTGCAGAAATCGATCACTACGTTATTGAAAAGCAAGACGCCAACACTGGCAGATGGACAGCTTGTGGTGAGAGCAAGGACACTAAATTCCATGTTGATGATCTTGTTCAGGGACATGAATACAAGGTCCGTTTCACCCTGTTTATATTTATTCCTTGCTGGTCTTCTCTTTTGAGAAGAATAAGCCTAAGGTTTTCAGTTCCGCGTGAAGGCAGTGAATCGCTATGGCGATTCAGATCCATTGGAAGCTGCCAAGTCAATAATCGCAAAAGATCCATTCGATTGCGCCGACGCTCCAGGAACTCCAGAAATCGTGGATTGGGATAAGGACCATGCTGATTTGCAATGGACACCCCCAGTCGACGACGGAGGTGCTCCTGTTGAAGAGTATCTCATTGAAATGAAGGCTGGAAACGGTGACTGGCTACCGGCCAAGAAGGTTCCAGCTGATCAACTCACCGCTACTGTAGACAATTTGAGACCAGGTCAGACCTATCAGTTCCGAGTTAAAGCTTTGAACAAAGCTGGAGAGTCTCGACCATCCGATCCCAGCAAGGCGATGATTGCTAAGCCAAGAAATCTTCCGCCAAAAATCAACCGTGACATGTTCAACGACCTTCGCCTCAAGGCTGGTCAGACTATCAGCTTCGACGTAAATGTGGAGGGAGAACCAGCGCCAAAGATTGAATGGTTCCTTAATGGAACACCAATTGAGTCACTAGGAAAGACAAAGATCGATAACTCGAATGATAACAACACCAAACTCGACACCAAAGACGCAGTGCGTGCCGACAGTGGCAAGTACAAGATCGTTGCTACAAATGAGAATGGTCGTGACGAGGCTGAGGTCAATGTGAATGTACTGGGTGAGTTGCCGATTGCTCTGATTTTTACTATGTTTAAAGGCAGAATTCGTGACGAGCCAGTGAGAAGTTCTTTGGTATCGGGGTTAGAACTAAAAAGTGTATAAAACTCGTGATGAAGAAAAGGCTAGGGAACTAGACGAAAACGCTCGAAATCGGGTTTTCCCTGTGCTAGCGAGAGACAAAAAACCGATGTGGTTGTCGGGCGAGGCAATTGACAAGAGCGGCGAGAGAGCACGCAAAGGAGTAGGACAAGCGATGAGATATCTAGCAACTAGGCGGAGTCACTTATTCAACCTTGTGTTTTACTGCCGCTACCTCAAAACTTTGTGGCGCGACTTTGTGCAGGGTTGTTTTTTGCGATCTTCCCCTTCAAAAACCACAGATACTTATCATGGATTGTGGCCCGTGTTTTTAAGCATCGCAGTTGGCATTTTAGATATCCCGGGAGCTCCTGAAGGACCGCTTACGGTAAAGGATATCACAAAGGATGGATGTACGTTGAAATGGCATCCCCCAGAGGATGACGGTGGTTCTCCTATTACCAACTATATCGTTGAGAAGCAAGAAGATGATGGTCGATGGGTACCGGTACGTTTTTTGTCGTCATCTTTCTGTCACCCCACTGTTCCCATTTACAAGTTTGTTTCAGTGCGGCGAGACGGCTGACACGAACCTAAAAGTCGGAAAGTTGAATGAAGGCCATGAATATAAGTTCCGCGTGAAAGCTGTGAATAGGCAAGGTGTTTCGGCTCCTCTCCAGACCGACCACGCCATCGTGGCAAAGAATCCATTTGATGAACCTGGAGCGCCAACGGACGTGACTCCCGTTGACTGGGATAAGGACCATGTAGACCTAGAGTGGAAGGTACCAGGCTTACTGCGCTCACAACTATACAAACCAATCTACTGGTAATATTTCAGGCTCCTGAAAATACTGGAGGAGCTCCTATCGAGCAATACATTGTGGAGAAGAAAGACAAATATGGTGACTGGGTACCCTGTGCGACTGTTGATGGCAAGACCACTAAAGCTACAGCTGGAACCTTGTGGCTGGTGAGACCTATCAGTTCCGCGTGAAAGCTGTGAACAAAGCTGGACCAGGCAAACCGTCCGATCCTACTGCTCCAATCGTCGCGAAGCCGAGAAAAAGTAAGAACTTTAAGACTTTCTTCTATGACAGGCGTTTTAAGAGATGAACTGCATTTTCAGTGGCACCAAAGATCAACTTGGCTGGCTTGCTCGACTTGCGTATCAAGGCAGGTACTCCGTTGAAATTGGAAGTGTTGTTCGAAGGAGAGCCTGCACCAGCAGCCATTTGGCGTGCCAACGACACCGTATTGAATGACCTTCCACGGGCTGAAGTTACCACAACACCGACCTCATCTGAGCTGCATATTTTCTCCAGTGTCAGAGGAGATACTGGAGTGTACACGGTCTCTGTTGAGAACGAGCACGGAAAAGACAAAGCACAATGCAACGTCACTGTGCTTGACGTGCCCAGTCCTCCCGAAGGTCCTTTGAAGGTAAATGAAATCCACAAAGAAGGATGTACGCTCACATGGAAGCCACCACTTGATAACGGAGGTGAGTAGGTTATAGTGCAAGGTCTGCTGGTGTTATTGTAAGAATGGTTTTCAGGCTCGGAAATTCTTCACTATCGTGTTGAAAAGATGGACACTTCCCGTGGAACTTGGCAAGAAGTCGGCGAATTCCCCGAGTGCACGGCCAAAGTGGGAAAGTTGATCCATATGAAGGAATATCAGTTCCGAGTGATGGCCGTCAATCTGCAAGGAGAATCGAAACCACTCGAAACTACTGAGCCAATCATCGCTAAGAACGAATTTGGTTAGCCTTACTGTTACCAATATTTATTTTCGAGATGTTATATGTATATTTGAGATATTTATTATATGTTGAGAGATGGAAGGAGGCATACAAAATTCCCTAAAATTTCCTTTTTTTTCAAGATTTTTACGGAAATTTGAGCAAAAATACCTTTTAAAATAATTACGATACCCAGTTTTTCAGTATTGCGATACGTCGCATGATTGCAGATGTACCTGATCCGGTGGACAAGCCGGAGGTAGTGGACTGGGACAAGGATCGTATTGACATCCAATGGAAGCCTCCAACGAACAACGGAGGAAGTCCAGTAAAGTCGTACATTGTTGAGAAAAAGGAGAAGGGCAGTGCGATCTGGAACGAGGCTGGCAAGACATCGGGCACGAAGTTCTCAGCCAACAACCTCAAACCAGGTGTTGAGTATGAGTTCCGTGTTATTGCCGTCAACGAAGCTGGTCCTTCCGATCCGTCAGATCCGACTGACCCACAAATAACCAAGCCCAGATACTGTAAGTTAAAAGTTCACCATTAGAATGTCAACGAGAACATTTCAAAATCAATTTATTTTGCTTGCAGTGAAACCGAAAATTCTCACGCAAAATCGAAAGATCAAGATCAGAGCCGGTCACACTCATACCATGGAAGTGGAGTTTGATGGAGCGCCAGAGCCAACCCAGACATGGACATTCAAAGAAGGTCAGGAAGTACCGTCCGACCTGTTGGTTGAGGCGAAACCTGGCGTAGCATCAATCTTCTTCCCGAGCGCTAAACGGTCTGACAGCGGACCGTTCACATTGAAGGTGAAGAACGAAATCGGCGAAGACGAAGGAGTATTCGAAGTCATTGTGCAAGGTTAGTTGGCATCTATGAAGGTAATCTTCATAGTATAGTTCACTATTTCAGACCGCCCAGCCACTCCTGGAGGACCGCTTGAGGTGTCCAACGTAACTAAGGACAGCTGTGTACTCAGCTGGAACCCACCAAGCGATGACGGTGGAGCCGAGATAACCAATTATGTAGTAGAGAAACGCGACACAAAGACTAATACCTGGGTGCCTGTGTCTACATTCGTTACTGGAACAAGAATTACGGTACCAAAACTGGTTGAAGGACATGAATACGAATTGAGAGTCATGGCTGAGAACGCCTTTGGACGCTCAGATCCTCTGAACACCACTGAACCGGTGCTTGCTAAAGATCCATTTGGCGCGCCCGGCAAGCCAGGCAAGGTGAGTGACAAAACCATTCGAATCAGGGCATGTCCTACCTTGGGGAATCCATAGCGGAGGAGGTATTTAGTAGTTGGGAGAGGGGAGGTCGTATTTGACTTGACAGAAAATTTTGATAGCTGATTTTTTCTTTCATGAGCGCTATTAGTATCGCTGGGTGAAATCTTAAGGGGGGGGGGGTCATATTTGATAGTCACTGGGAGAAAGAGTCATCCTTATGAAAGAAATTTGCCGCGTTCTCCATTGGGTTGTTGGCTGTTCGCGGGTTTCGCTGTTTCTCGGCCCCGTCCCCCCTCCCCGGCTAGACGGCAAAATCTTGAACCTTCAGTGTTCGATAACAGTGGAGGAAGCTTCGAGAAGTTGGCAAGGGAGGCAAGACATTAAGCAGAATGAGGAGAGGGGGGTGTCATAGCAGAAGAGGACGAAATTGAGGCGTTCGCATTTTCTGAACATTCCCCAGCGGCAGGACGTGCCCTGACCCGAAGCCAGCTAACTTATCACTTTACTTTTATCTGTATTTACAGCCGGAAATCGTTGACACCGACAATGACCACATCGACATCAAGTGGGATCCACCTCGTGACAACGGTGGCTCTCCAATCGAGCACTACGACGTTGAAAGGAAGGACGTGAAAACCGGACGATGGGTTAAGGTTAGTTGAATCTACAATAAGCTCCCTTGCTAGTAGACTCATAAGAGAGCCTTTCAGGTGAACACCACTCCTGTCCATGGTACAGCCTTCTCCGATGTTCGCGTACAGAAAGATCATACCTATGAGTACCGAGTGGTTGCAGTGAACAAGAGCGGACCAGGAGAGCCATCGGATCCCTCGGCTGCTGCAACAGCTAAACCAATGTTTGAGGCACCAGGCTTCGATCTAGATATCGATGGAAAAGAGTTCCGTGTTAAAGCTGGTGATCCGCTGGACATTACCATTCCTATGCACGGATCGCCAAAGCCCGAAGTGAAGTGGACAAAAGACGGCAAAGAGATCCCTGGAGTCGAAACTACCGAGACCCAAACCCGCCTCCTCATCCCAACATCAAGACGTAGTGATAGCGGTTCAGTGAAAATAAAGGCGAGTAACAATCTTGGAGATGCCGAAGCGAACATCAAAATCACTGTCATCGACAAACCTGGCGCTCCTGAGAATCTTACCTACGACGCCGTGACCAGGCACACCTGCGCACTCAAATGGGTGCCTCCAAAGGACGATGGAGGTTCCGAAATCACCGGATACAAGATCGAATACCAAGAAACGGGATCGACGTTTGTGGGAAAAGATCCCTGGAACCATTGCAGGAACATCATATACAGTTCGAGGATTGGAGCACGGTCAGCAGTACCGATTCCGCGTCCGCGCTGAGAATCTGGTCGGCTTATCAGACTACGTCACCGGTGCTCCGGTCGTGATCAAGGACCCATTCAATCCACCTGGAGCACCATCCACTCCAGAAGTAACTGGTTACGACTCGAATCTAGTATCACTGGCTTGGAATCCACCCAAAGACGACGGCGGCTCACCGATCCTCGGATATGTCGTCGAACGATTTGAAAAGAAGGGCGGCGGCGACTGGGCACCAATTAAGATGCCTCTGATCAAGGGAACAGAAGTGACCATTCCAAACCTCCACGAGGGTGAAACCTATCAGTTCAGAATAAGAGCTGTGAATGCTGCCGGTGAAGGTGAAGCCAGCAGCGGATCAGAGCCAGTCACTTGCAGACCATTCGTTGGTGAGTTGCTTACCAATAGAGCACTATTGAATTTAGTTTGCTGAGTCTGAATTCAATTTACAGTACCTCCTGGAGCACCCGATCAACCGAGAATCGGAAGCATCACAAGGAATTCTGCTGAAGTACTTTGGAGTCGACCCTTCAAAGATGGAGGCGCTCCGATTGATGGCTATTTCGTAGAAAAGAAGAAGATTGGAGATCCAGACTGGTCCAGAGTCAACGCAAAGCCGATAAAGGTTTGAATATTATTCTTTCAGCTGGAACCTACAAATGGTTTTTCCATTGTTTTCTTTTTGTTTGTCTTTGTTTTGTGTTTTTTTTTGTTTGTGATTAAAGTTGTTTCTTTTCAGGGAACTTCGCTAGTTGTGGATGGTCTCGGCGAAAAAGAAGAGTATGAATTCCGAGTGGTTGCTGTCAACTCTGCTGGTGAAGGAGAACCTTCGAAACCATCGGATCTTGTCGTGATCCAAGAACAACCAGGGCGTCCAGTATTCGATTTATCGAACCTCAAGGACATAACTGTTCGTGCTGGAGAAACCATCCAGATAAAAATTCCTTACTCCGGCGGAAATCCGAAACCAATCGTTGACTTGTTCAACGGAGCGACGCCGCTTTTCGAAAATGACCGCACGGTAATTGATGTGAACCCCGACTCGATAGTTATCACTACGACTGACTCGAAGAGAAGTGATGCTGGCCCATACAAGATCGTTCTTTCAAACCGTTTGGGCAAGGATGTCGCTAAGCTGAACGTGAATGTTCTTGACGTTCCTGGCAAACCTACTGGACCTATTCGTGCCACTGACATCCAGGGAGATGCGATGACCCTGCACTGGTCACCTCCTAAGGACAACGGAGGCGATGATGTTACCAACTACGTTGTCGAGAAAAGAACTCCAGGCGGTGAATGGGTCCCTTGTGGACATCCCGTTGGAACATCACTTCGGGTCAGAAATCTTGACAAGAATCAGGCCTACGAATTCCGCGTTTCAGCGGAGAACCAGTACGGAGTGGGACAACCGCTTGAAACGGACGACATCATTGTCGCTAAGGATCCTTTCAGTGAGTTTAAGAATGAAGTAGAAATGCTAATGTTACCAGCTAGGTCAGTATTCACACTGACATTTGAATTTTCCAGATCCACCCGGAGCCCCTGGACAGCCGGAAGCTCTCGAAACATCCGAGGAGGCGATTGTTCTTCAATGGACGCGCCCGCTGCACGATGGTGGCGCACCGATCCAGGGCTACGTGATCGAAAAACGAGAAGTGGGCACCAAAGAATGGACCAAAGCCGCTTATGGAACTGTGCCGGAAACCAAGCACAGGGTGAGTGGTCGACAGCTTAAGTAGTGGAGATGCAACGAGTGATGATTTTTTAAGGTAACTGGACTCACTCCCAAAAAGGACAATCAGATAAAAAATTCCTTACTCCGGCGGAAATCCGAAACCAATCGTTGACTTGTTCAACGGAGCGACGCCGCTTTTCGAAAATGACCGCACGGTAATTGATGTGAACCCCGACTCGATAGTTATCACTACGACTGACTCGAAGAGAAGTGATGCTGGCCCATACAAGATCGTTCTTTCAAACCGTTTGGGCAAGGATGTCGCTAAGCTGAACGTGAATGTTCTTGACGTTCCTGGCAAACCTACTGGACCTATTCGAGCCACTGACATCCAGGGAGATGCGATGACCCTGCACTGGTCACCTCCTAAGGACAATGGAGGCGATGATGTTACCAACTACGTTGTCGAGAAAAGAACTCCAGGCGGTGAATGGGTCCCTTGTGGACATCCCGTTGGAACATCACTTCGGGTCAGAAATCTTGACAAGAATCAGGCCTACGAATTCCGCGTTTCAGCGGAGAACCAGTACGGAGTGGGACAACCGCTTGAAACGGACGACATCATTGTCGCTAAGGATCCTTTCAGTGAGTTTAAGAATGAAGTAGAAATGCTAATGTTACCAGCTAGATCAGTATTCACTGACATTTGAATTTTCCAGATCCACCCGGAGCCCCTGGACAGCCGGAAGCTCTCGAAACATCCGAGGAGGCGATTGTTCTTCAATGGACGCGCCCGCTGCACGATGGTGGCGCACCGATCCAGGGCTACGTGATCGAAAAACGAGAAGTGGGCACCAAAGAATGGACCAAAGCCGCTTATGGAACTGTGCCGGAAACCAAGCACAGGGTGAGTGGTCGACAGCTTAAGTAGTGGAGATGCAACGAGTGATGATTTTTTTCAAGGTAACTGGACTCACTCCCAAAAAGGAGTACGAGTTCCGTGTTTGTGCCACAAACGCGGCCGGAAACGGTGATTGGAGCGAAAGTAGCTTCCCAATTGCCGCCGAAGGTTCACCAAAGAAACCGCTTATCGACCTCGCAATGCTTACACGAGACGTTATTGCTTATGCAGGAGAGACCGCCAAGGTATTACGAACCCCTTCTTCTTTAAGGACTAAGGACAGTTTCCGCGATAAAGTGGTCCGCGAAATGGCAGCTTGCATTTGGCATCGTTGTCCGCATTCGCACAAATAAGCCACTTTCGTCACTCGAAACGGCGTAAAGAAACTAGAGACGCGTGATTATTGCAACCATGATTATTTCCACTCTACAAGACAACGACTAACAAGCGGAACTACGTGAACATAGCGTTGCTTGGAGCGTCGTAGGGTGATTTGCTCTTGCCGAGAGTCGGTTGCACGTCGAAGCCTGCTGATCGGGGATGACAACGTCCGACAAACTTATCAAAGGCGCCGGCCCCACTGCTAAGGGGGTCTCTGTTCAGAGTGTTCCCAAGGTTTTTTCGCTTCTTCCTCTACTGGGGAGTTATTATGGACTACTGGTTCATGATTGAGCACCTACTACCCGTAACACTTGATCGCGGGAATTGTCTTTGAACTTGTCTCCCTGATATTCTTCCAATGACGATCAACTTTTCAGATTCTCGTACCATACAGCGCGTCGCCCATGCCACGGATCACCTGGTCCAAAGGTGATATGAAGTTGGACGAACGCGACAAGAGGAACAAGGTGGACAGTAACGACTTCCTCACCGCTATGACTATTGACAAATGCGAAATCAGTGACAGCGGACTATACACGATTACTGTAGGTTATATTTTTTGGCAATCCCGTTGACAAAGCTCAATGGCATTTGTTTCAGCTCGAGAATTCCATGGGCAAAGACAGTGCGACAGTAAAGTTACGTGTGGTGGATCGTCCTTCACCACCTGAGGGACCACTTGAGATCACTGACATTGCGCCAGACTGTTGCACGCTGTCGTGGAAACCACCGAAGAGCGATGGCGGTTCACCGATCACAAACTACATTGTCGAGAAGCTCTGCATGAGGGGCGCTGATCCAAAATGGGAGAGGGTCTCATCCTTCGTCAGAAATACGTCATTTGTTGTGCCACGTCTGCAGGCTGGCGAGCAGTACAAATTCCGTGTCCGCGCTGAGAATCAGTTTGGTATCTCTGAACCGCTCGAAAATCCCCGATGCGATCATCGCTAAATATCAGTTCAACGTGCCAGCTCAACCAGATGCTCCAACTGTTCGTGACATGGATTCCACTTGGGCCGAAATCGAATGGGATACACCTGCCAATGGTGGCTCAAAGATCCTTGGCTATCAAGTGCAGTATCGTGAAGCATCATCTGCCAAGTGGATCACCGCCAATACAGACCTTATAACTCAGAACTCGATGAGGGTGAACAACCTCCGTGAAAACGGAGAATATGAGTTCAGGGTGACGGCAAAGAATGCTGCTGGATTCTCAAAACCATCGCCGCCTTCGGAAAGAACAAAATTGCGAGCGAAATTCGGACCTCCTGGACCACCTAGTCAAGCGAATGCTACATCCATTGGACGTAATCATGTAACCCTTACCTGGGTTCCACCAATCGATGATGGAGGATCTCCAATCACTGGGTACATTGTGGAACAGCGCGAACACGGCAGCACACTGTGGACCAAAGTTAGCGATTATAATATCCGCGATCCCGAGTTTACCGTACCTGGCCTGAAGGAATTCCACGACTACGAGTTCCGAATCATTGCAATCAATAAGCACGGAAAAGGAATACCTTCATTGCCAACAGGACCCATCAAGATTCAAGACTTGAACGGCTCTCGACCACAGATTGTGGTGAAGCCAGCAGACACTGCGGAGCCCTACAACAGGCGCGCCGTTTTCGTCTGTGAAGCTGTTGGTCGTCCTGAGCCTGTTTGCCGATGGATCAGAAATGGCCGCGAGCTACCCGAAAGCAGCCGATACCGCTTCGAGGCGCATGAAGGCACATTCAGATTCACAATCAAGGAAGTATGGGATATCGACGCTGGAGAATACACTTGCGAAGTTTCAAACGTCTATGGAAGCGATTCCGCTACAGCTAAGCTTATCGTTCAAGGTAAAATTAGTTTTCATTAGGCCGCATTCATACTTCGCGTCAGCATACGGCAGCGTTTCGAGCGTAGACCAGCAATTAGGGAAGCGTATGTGTCGATCTTGCATAGCGTCCACCAGGAGTCCTGGAGTGGAGAGTGTGAAGAAGTAGGAGGGTACAGGCTGCTAGATTAGGCGTCGTAAGTAGCGGCGTGTGCAACCGCACCGTACAACTGCACTACACAGTGCATCAAGATAGCATAATTCTGCGCTTCAGCAATTGTACGTTGCGGTTGCACCCGCTGCAATCTAGCGACGCCTAATCCAGCGGTGCTAGCTTCCTATTTCCCCATTCTCTATACTCCCGGTCGCTGGTGAACGCTTGTGGACGCTGGCAGACCCCAGATCGGTATCTATATTTTCTAGTCGCTCGAAACGCTGCTGTACGCTGGCATACGCTGGATCGATACCTATACTTTCTTAGTCGCTGACGCTGGCGTACCTGACGCGAAGTATGAACGCAGCCGGGATGGCACACTTTTTTTCGATAGCATATTACTAATAAAATCACGGTTATTTCAGCTCCTCCGATTATTGAGAAAGACGTGCCAAACACGATTCTCCCAATGGGCGAGATGGTCCGTTTGAAGATCTACTTCTCGGGCACGCCGCCATTCAACCACTCATTGACCTTGAATAAAGAAGAGGTTGACGCTGATCATCCGACGATTCGTCTTGTCGACTTCGACGATCACATTCTCATCACCATACCGTCGCTCTCAACTCGAGAAGCTGGCCGCTACGAATACACGATCAGTAATGATAGTGGCGTGGCATCAACTGGCTTCTGGCTGAATGTCACAGGACTACCTGGAGCTCCACAAGGGCCCCTGCACTTCAGCAATGTTAATACTCATCAAGTATGCCTTTCTTGGCGTCCACCAGTGAATGATGGAGGCTCGAAGATCACCAATTATGTAATTGAAAAGAGAGATCTAACGAAGGATGAGTGGAACGTGGTCGCGTCTAGTGTTCGCGATCTATCGTTCACTGTACAAGGGCTATTCGAAAATCACGAGTACGAGTTCCGAGTGAGTGCAGCGAATGAAAACGGTCAAGGAGTGCCGCTTGTAGGTGAAAACCCAGTGGTAACCCGACTTCCGTACGACCGTCCAGGACCACCAACCGATCTGGAAGTGACTGAAGTGGGCGACGAATTCGTTGTGTTGACATGGCATCGACCGGCTTCTGATGGTGGAGGCCGATTACGTGGATACTACGTCGAGAAATGTGAGGAAGGATCAGGAGACGTGGGTCCGATGCAATCAGAATCCATCGCCTGCCGAACACGTTTCAACGTTGGAAGCCTTATCGATGGAAGAAAGTACAAATTCCGTGTGTTCGCCGTCAACGACGCTGGATTGTCGGAACCTGCTGAAATGTAAGTTGTTGTTAATAATTCCCTATGAAGAATACCGCTAAATACTTCTTTTCAGGGATTTACAATTCAAGTCGGCCTCTGGTGGTACTCCTCCCGAGATCATCACCCAGCTGAGCGACCAATCTGTTGAACCAGGACGTAGTGCAACGTTCGAATGCGAGATCATTGGCTCTCCACGACCAGAATACAGTTGGTTCAAGGGCATGAAGGAGCTTGTGGACACCTCGAGATTCACTATCCTTTCCAAGGGTGACGTGCAAGTTCTTATGGTTAACCACGCGAATCCAGATGACGCAGACGAGTACACATGCCGTGCTACGAATAAATTCGGTACAAAGAGCACCAGAGCACAGCTGTTGATCATGTCCAAACCGAGAGTGTTCCTGCCACCACGATACCATGGCGGATACGAATCTCAAAAGAATGAGACCATCGAACTGAAGATTCCGTACAAGGCCTTCCCGCGAGCAGAATCCCGATGGTCCAAAGAGGGAGAGAAGATCGAGAGCGGTGGCCGCTACGAAATTACAACCGATGACAAATTTGCCACTTTACGCATCTCCAACGCCACTCGAGAGGATTACGGTCAATATAGGGTTATTGTGGAAAATTGTGTGGGACAGGACTCGACAGCAGTGAATGTCACTGTTGCCGATTGCCCAGAACCGCCACGATTCCCTATTGTTGAAAACGTGCTAGACGAAGCTGTTATTTTGTCATGGAAACCTCCAAATCTCGACGGCGGATCAATTGTCACACAGTACACTGTTGAAAGGAGAGACACGAGTGGCGGCACATGGGAGCCATGTGGAAAAACTCGCTTCGCCTGTCTTACTGTGGAAGGATGTCGCCCCAAGAAGACCTACGAGTTCCGCGTCATTGCTGAGAACAAGCACGGACTGTCACAACCTTGCGAACCCACTGCTCCTGTGTTGATTCCTGGTAACGACCGCATTCGTCCAAGGAACTACGATGTTGACGACACCGGCAAAGTGATTCGCGGCAAAGGACCAACTATGTCCAACTACGATGGTTACGTGATCGATGTATGGAAGCAGTACTATCCACAAGAAGTTGAAATCAAACATAGCCCAGTACTTGACCACTACGACATCCACGAGGAGATCGGAAGGTGAGCAGTACTACTGTTGTGGTTTGTCTTTCCCAGTTTTCTCCATCAGCTAGATATTTTCAGTGGTGCGTTTGGCGTGGTTCATCGCTGCACTGAACGTGCAACCGGCAACACATTTGCGGCCAAATTCGTGAACACTCAAAATGAGGCTGACAAAGCAACCGTTCGTAAGGAAATCAACACCATGTCCGCTCTCCGACATCCTACCCTCATCAACCTGCACGACGCCTTCGAAGGTGACAAGGAAATGGTCATGATTTACGAATTGTGAGTCTTTGAGTTATATTTTAGTGTTGTTGTCAGGGTTAGTTATTCAGGGCATTAGCACGAATTCACATTGCACGCTTGTTCATAGACCTTCAAGCTTTCGGATAGTTCTAGTACCTAAAAAATCAATTACTGAGAAGGTTTAAATTTGCAGCATGTCTGGTGGCGAACTGTTTGAGAAAGTTGCCGATGACTCGAATCGAATGACCGAAGCCGAAGCGATCGACTACACCCGTCAAGTGTGCAAGGCACTGTGTCACATGCACGAGATGAACTACGTTCATTTGGACTTGAAGCCAGAGAACATCATGTTCACGACGAAGAAAAGCAATGAGTTGAAGCTGATCGACTTCGGCCTTGCATCGTTCCTCGACCCCAAGGATAGCGTTAAGGTAACTTATTCGCTTTAAACACAGTATCGAATACGTATTGCGTTAGGAAGCTCGAGGCACGTTCTGTCTTGAACATCCTATCCTCAGTGAGGGAGTCGCACTCAGTCGCTGGAGGGAGAGAGGGTCGTATTTGCCTTTTGCCTTTGAGAAGATTTTTACTAGTTGTTTACTTCTTTCGGTTTTTCTCATCTCACGCACGCTACCTTTTCCTCCTCCCCGCTCGCAGTTCCCTGGGTAAACACTGGAAAAATATTATACTAGGACGTTGGGAGAGCTTAAGAGAATGATAGGTCGGACGACGGGGAGGAGGATGGGGAATGGAGTGGTAGGACGTTGGGAGAAGTTAGGCAGACGGTAGAACCGGATGGAGGATGGGGAAGGGGTGATAGGACGTTGCAAGGAGTTAGGCAGGTAGGGTGGTAAGGCTCGATGATGATGGCGAGGATGGTGAGGAAGGTCGGCCAAAGGAGGAAACTTCGGGAGTTTGTACTTTACGAAACTCCTCCCCTTCCCTCAAACGCAACACATGCCCTGGTCCATCCTCTTCATTCGAGCCATATGATAGTTTTCGCTGCAGATGCTGAGGCGTGTCAAAGGGGTGGGTTCCTTGCGGCGCCATTCGTCCTCCTCCAACTGTTGAAGCGGACAAGCGGCAACAGTGATTGGAAAATGGGCTGGCGCCAAACCAAACTCAGCTCCAAGACACACGTAGACGTTCCCAGATTGAATTATTTTTATTCTTATTTTATATGCTTTTTATAATGACCCAACCACACTTATAGGTGACAACCGGAACTGCAGAGTTCGCGGCACCAGAAGTGGCCAACGGAGAACCAGTTGGCTACTTTACGGACATGTGGAGTGTCGGAGTACTGTCGTACATTCTTCTATCAGGACTATCACCGTTCGCAGGCGAGAATGACGAAGAAACGCTGAAGAACGTGAAAAAATGCGACTGGAATATGGACGACCCGATATTCAACCAAGTCTCCGAAAACGGCAAAGATTTCATTCGTAAACTTCTCATTGCAGAACCAGGGTGAGCATCCGGCAATTACAACCTACAGTACTTTCAATTGTCCTTTTTTTTCTTCAGAAAGCGAATGACCATTCACGAAGCTTTGAACCATCCATGGTTGTCAAGTGGTGAAGTTGGTGGAGGTGATGTGATCCCCAGCAACCGATACCACTCCATTCGTGATTCGATTCGTCAGAAATATGTATGTTTCCTCCTCCTCGTTGTCTTCGTTTCTTCCAGAAAAGTAGTTTTTCAGGATGCTTGGCCAGAACCGGTGCCTCCACTCGGTCGTATCTCTAACTTCAGTTCTCTCCGAAAACACCGTCCGTCAGAGTACCACATTCATGACGCTTTCTTCGAGCGCTCTGAAGCTCAGCCACGGTTTATCATCAAACCGTTTAGCACATCTGTGACAGAAGGTCAGAGTGCTAACTTCTACTGTCGAGTAATCGCATCATCACCGCCAATTGTTACCTGGCATCACGATTCGGAAGAATTGAAGCAGAGTGTGAAGTATATGAAGAAGTACAACGGGAACGACTATGGTCTCACAATTAACAGGGTAAAAATGGACGACAAAGGAGAATATACGGTACGGGCAAAGAACTCGTATGGATCGAAAGAAGAGGTTGTCTTCCTGACCGTCAATCGAAAGAGCGAAGAGTTCAAGAGTGAGCCGTTACAACCAATGCGAAAGGCACCTGCACTGCCGAAAGTCGAGGAATTCAAAGAGAAAGACATACGTCCTAACTTTTCTTTCCATCTTCGTCCGCGTATGATTCAGAAGAATCATCAATGCAAACTCATCTGTACTTTGCAAGGAAACCCAATTCCCAAAGTGGAATGGTTCAAGGACGGAGCACCTGTCGACCAGGACCGAGTACAGACGACATTCCGAAGTGGAGTCTGCACACTGGAGATCTTCAACACACGAGTCGACGACGCCGGTACGTACACCTGCAAGGCGACAAGTCCGCTAGGAGAAGACGTTAGCGAATGTGTGGTCAGTGTACAGACAAAGGGAGAACCGATGCCTCGGATCTCTTCATACCGCACCAGAAGGGTACATGATTCATTGAGGGTGAACGAAGTCGAGAAGTCGAGATCGTACTCAGACTTCCGAAGTGAGTCATCGTCGTACTCTTCTTCGTACTCTTCTTCTCGCTCCTCCTACAGCTCCACAACGGATATGACACGATCGGCAGCAGACGACCTCAAGCTGAAAGTTTCCACTGAGCCGCCAAACTTTACCGCCAAACTCAAAGATCTTAGCGTCGATCAAGGAGAACAGATCAAATTATCTTGCCAGGTTAGTTCGCCCCATTTTCATTCCATTATATTTTCCTTCATAGAAGAGCACAATGAAGAGAAATGATGATTTTCCAGGTTGATGGAAGTCCATCGCCGTTGATTGAATGGTTACATAATGGAGAGCGAGTGACGGATCCGCGATTGGTGACTTCGTTTTCGGGAGGAACAGCGGAGTTGACAATCTCTGAAGCGAATGCTGACGACGTTGGAGAGTACGTGTGCAGAGCAAGCAATTCTGCAGGACAAGAATCTTGCCGAGCCAACGTCGCTGTGCGATCAGCTACTACTAACGGCCCCAAAACCAATGGAGAAGTCGTGAACGGATCTGGAGAAGAAGGATTACGGTGAGGTCATGCTCTAGTTCTCTGCGAGTGAAGGGGCGTGTTAGGCAGTATGAGTGTGCCATGGCGTCGAAAGCCGTTTTTTGTCAGCTGTTGAATTGAGTATGCGGCAACAATTGATAGAAAACGACTGATACATACGATTGCGAGTGTATGATACAGTCTTGTCACTCACTTCAACAATTAGTGAAGAACGGGTTTGCCGCCGTGCCAAACTCATCCCGCCCCTTTATCGGCAGCGAACTAGACAATACCTTCGCGGCAATGACTTGCAAACTCTACACGTAGTTTAATTGTAATTTAAATATAAAGAAATTGTCACTTCTGAACGACCATGTCATGCCATTAACGGCCACCTATAGTTCACCTCCATGGTTGATCTTTGCCATATGCGAGTTGAATGGGACTGCAGCTGTGAAGTGGTACGTGACATCTTGAACTTTTGTGCATGGTCCTGTTACGAAACCCTGTGACGCAGACGGATAGAGGGCAGCGGCTGCCAAAGCATCGAAACGTGCAAAAAACGTATGGCGAGCCAGGAAACGGGATTTTTCAAGGGGAGGGGACTCCGGGGTGGGTGAGCTACTTATAGTCGGTGAAAAGCTGGAGTGAGCGAAGTCACAACGGCCATAGAGTGCCATGCGGACGAGAGAGTGCAGAGAAAAGAGAAGATCGACGCGTTCAAAGGGGTTGAGTTAAAATTGTCCGTGGACCAGCGTTTGCGAACTGGGTTGGAGGATAGCGACAGCCTGGTGCCCCTCCCGACTCCTCCCACGTTATCCTCAAGCTGCAGCATTTGCGTCGATACCAGAAAGCGAAAACGTAGTCAAAAACAGAGAACAACTAGAAGTGAGAAAGCGCACACAAGTAGTGCCTGTGACCATGGTTAGGCCTGTGGATGGCCGTGTGGCGGCATGGGCGGAGCCCAGAAACGGCGCTCGGATAGAAAAGACCTACGCAAAGATTTGCGTAGGTACGTGTACAGTCAGTCCTAGAAAAAAAAGAGAAAACGTGAAAAGTTGCCCATAATGAAAGCTGTCATTAATAGGATTTTTCAATGTTGCATACTGTACGTTTGAGAGGCATCGAATAATGATTGGTTCAGTTTTCGAAACCATGCGCGCACACGTGAACCGCATAGAAATATAACATAGCTCTGTTATACTGCCATCCGCTTTAGAATATTCTGCAGTTGTCGTTTTGCACATCTCTCCCCCCCCCCCTCCCCTCAAAAGAAATGTTGTTTGAGGAAAAAAAAGATGTGATTACGATATGAATGTTTTTCATGTGAGGGACCTCTTTCGAGTACTTCCTGTTTATACTTCACGTGGCCCACCCACTGCCCCATGC
The DNA here is from genome assembly GCA_036418165.1 of Cooperia oncophora. Lineage (NCBI taxonomy): Eukaryota > Metazoa > Nematoda > Chromadorea > Rhabditida > Trichostrongylidae > Cooperia > Cooperia oncophora. The sequence goes on from MU919642.1 coordinate 51,006, forward strand.
TACGCCCAAAGCTTATTTCTATCGACCGTGTGCTGCGGCTGCTTCGCTACGACCCGTTCCATTAAGACTGGTGAGAGTGAGGTGATGAAGGAAAGGCCGATATAGCTATCTATGACTCTGTACCAGCGAGTGAAAACTCGTCCAACTCGCCTTCTCTTCGCCATGCGAGCTCTCTTCGCGATAGAGTCCTATCTTTTACATTTGGGAATGGTTTTTCTTCTCATTACTTCACTCGGGTTAATTACCACCTAGGAAGCAATGCACGAGTGCCATACTCCCCATTATGGCTGAAGTGTTCATACTTTGCGTCAGCGTTTTTGAGCGTTTCGAGGCGCTAGAAAGTATAAATATCGATCCGGCTTTTCGTGCGTACGCCAATGTTTTCAGTGACTGCCCGCGAAAAGTTCAAAACCCTCGCGAAACGCTCGGAGCTGGTGCATGCCTAAACTCCAGATCGATACCCATACTTTCCTAATCGCTCAAAACGCTGATGTGCGCTCACGTACCCTGGTTCGATAATATTTACTTTCCTACTCGCTCGAGTGCTCAGAACGCTACCGCAAGCTCAAAACGCCGACGAAAGTACGAACGCATCCTTAAAACGTTTTTCCAGTATCGTTATTTCCTCGTCGCAGCATCGCACGCACCAGCAGAGCCCTCCTTGTCAGGTTTACGTGCGGTCCTGTTCACTGCGAATGAAGGGGCGATTCAGGCGGGATGGTTTGGCGCGGGTGCTGACAATAACGATTTTTCAGTAGGGCACAAGTGGCTCACAAAAGAATTTAGGCGTGAGGTTGAATGCATTGCTATAGGGCTAATGCCGTTTGGACTCCAGCAACTTCGGCACCGAGCTCATTTTTAAATTGCCTAAGTTACCAAATCCGCTAAAAACTTGTATGTAGGGGTAGTTTAACATCCTGATTACGAATATGACATTCACTCTTGCTAATGGATGACACTACGATTACCTGCGCTCCGCTAAGGCTGAGCCCAAGAGGTAATCGTAGTGTCATCCCTTGGCGCCAGCGCCAAGAATGAGTGTCATAATTGTAATCAGGATGGTAAATAACCCTTGTGTACATATTTTCAGCGGGTTTGGCGACTTAGGTAATTTAAAAATGAGCTCGGTGCCGAAGTTGGTGGAGTCCAAACGGCATTAGCCTTGCTATAGTCGGCTGCGGATTCACACCATATTCGACGCGCTCTACATGGAAAACAAACCCAATTTTCCAAGAACAGGCCGGATCTTAATCAACTTATTTTCTACCTGGGCAGATTTGGCTGAGAGTTGGATTCTAGAGGTAATTCGACCTCCTGAACACGAACATCACACCCACTGGCATGACCTAGGGTATTTCAGCGCCAGCGCCAAAATACTCGTCAGGTACACTAATCTCTGGAACTTGTATAAGAAGACCATTTAACATCTTGATTGCATATATCACATTCACTTTTGACGCTGGCGGTGATGGAAGACGCTGTGATTGTCTGCGCTCTGGTATGGCTGGCCTGACCCAAAGGAAAACATTTTCTCACACGCTCAGCCCTAGAAGGTGTTAAATGGCGCTGGAGTGAATGTCCCATACCATGCAAATTCACACCGAATTTGGTGGGAAAGGTGGCGGCGGGAAACTGGTGCCAGCTGGGCGCCAGCGCCCAAAACGAGTGCTATATTCGTGATTAGGACACTGAACTATCTCTGTGGGCGAGGTTTCACCAAAAGAAAATTTTTTGTCTTTTTGGGGTAGTAATAGTCGAATAGTGCCATTTTATGGTTTTCGCGTTCAGCAACAATCGCTTGAGCCTGATTTCAACTTCACCGCATTCGAACTTCTGGTTACAAGGACGATTGGTGGCTCTGATTACCAGTGGAATAAGATTAGACTATAGCACAGAAAAAAACCATGGAAACCTTAGTTTCTGAACGGGCAAAACGAAATACTGTGCCTTCTTCTCTCAGCTTGAATGAGAACGATTTTTTTGACAGAAAAAGGGTCTGCTTTTTCCCAACAATAGTTTAGTTCGACTACCTGCAGTGCGCATTATACCCTGAAATAGTTCACGCTTCTGTTACAGCAGCTCAAAGCATATGTCGGCAAATCGGCTAGGACCGCTTTTTTCAGGTAACGCGCGTCGAATATGGTGCGAGTCCGTGGTCGACTATTGCAATGCACTGAACCTCACGCCTAAATTCTTTTGTGAGCCACTTGCGCCCTACTGAATACAGGGCACAGCATTGGTTGGGGATTCCCTATGGGGGGGGGTCGTATTTGGCCGTCAAAAGGGGGGGGGTCGTATTTGGACTGGGAAAAATTTATTTTTCTAGTTGATTTTTCTCTCCTTGCGGACGTTTCGGAGGGGGGGGTCGTAATTTGGTCCTTGTGGGGTCCTTGGTACGGGTCCTTGCTACGCCCGGTACCATGCTATACGTCGCATCGCCATTACTACATTACCCCCCCCCCCCCCCCGCTCGACAAGTTTCTTCGCCGAGTATAAACCACAACCATAGTCAGCCATGTCAGCCATCGTACGAGCCATGGGGGGGGGGGTCGTACCAGCCCCTGAAAAAAGGGGGGGGGGTCGTAAAAGCTCGACCAAAATCCCCATCGAATGCTGTGCCCTGACTGAATAATCGCTATTGTCGGGTGCTGAACCTATTCCCTACCAGTTGCCGAATTGGGTAAGCGACAACAATTAATGGAAAAGAATTGATACGAACCATACGATACAGTCTCGCCGCTCGCACCCGTCAAAACTAGTTCGGCGCCACGCTACAACCTATCCCTACCTTGACACGCCCCTTCATCAGCACTGAACAAGACTGTAAGAGACGCAGACCTCTTGCGAATGCCGCGCAACGCATCTGTCGTCGCGTCTGGAGATATGCAAGAGAATCGTAAATTGCCGCTTCGTCACGCGCAGCAACAGGCGCGACGTTCCTTATTTTGCGCTGTCCTCTTGATTGGAGCATCGGATTTCATGTAGACAGGGACATCGCAGACACTTAAGTCTATTTTTAATCATTCATTATCTATCCTCGACCAAGGCCATCTAAATCATAGTCATTAGCGGGCGCGACGTTGCACTCGACGCCCACTAGCGCGGCGAATTACGATTCTCTTGGTACATACCCGTCGCGTTTGCCGCAACGTGTGCGTAGTGGACTACAACCACGATGTAGACGTTGAAGCGAGTGAGCATTAATCATAGCTTATGGTCGCATAGATCTAATCAGTTCACAGCTTACCGGTAACAATCAGCGACGCTACGGACACGAGGTCTGACCCTTGGTGACGGAGTTCCAATTGGTATGTTCCAGCGTCATCTGCCGTAGCATTGTTGATGGTTAGCCGATATCGTTCACCGTCCTGCGCGATTTCCGTTCGGTCATTATTGCTTATCTGAAAAAAATTGCTGATTAATGATGATGTGTTTCAGATGTGATAGTGATCATCTTACTTCTACTCCATTCTTTGTCCATATTAATTGATCAGCTTGGCCGGATGCACAAGCTTCCAAAGTGACGGATGAGTATTCGTCTACGATTTGTCCGGCGAGATGTCGAACGATTCTGAATATTCATGCATTGTAACGATCGCAGTCCAGGCCTGTTTCATTCACATTTCGTCCCAATCTTCTCTACTAGATTTCCTGTTGGTTACTAGATACATCTTAGGCCTAAGTCTGCTTTCGAAGGCACCGTTTAGACTTCGCGATGGCAGCGCCTCGGTCGCGCGTCCAACGCGATCAATGCAGTCGAAAGAATGCGCATCGATCGCGTCGACGCGCGATCGAAGCGTTGCCGTCGCGGTCTGAACACTGCCTAAACTGTTTGCTAGTCAACTGCTAGTTTTTAGATGTTCTTTTACTTGTCCATACAGTGTGGCACGAGCGATTCAGACCTGCGATTCCCCAATCGCCCGATTGCTAAATACCGAGCTCCTTCACTAATCGCTGAAACGTTGCAAATGCTAAGAATGCGGTCATACTTTGCGGCAGCGTTTTGGGCGTCCAACGTTTTCAGCGTTCTGCGCGTTTCCAGCTGCTGGCATGGTTAGCTGTCCATCCAACGTTTTCAGCGTTCTGAGCGTTTCCAGCTGCTGGCATGGTTAGCTGTCCATCCAGCGTTTTCAACGTCCCCCAGCACTTTGGCGCCAGCGTTTTGAGTGTTTTGAAGGTAGGAATGTAAAGGTATCGATTATCGCTGAAAACGCTCAACGCTGCCGCAAAGTATGAATGCTTCCGTATGTAGTGCTTCAACTAGCTGTATTCTATAGTTATCGTATTCATGACCTTAATGAATCCCAAAAACGCTTCTCCATTTCTGGGTGTCCGCGGTTGTTGAGGTACTTCTAGGACGTGACCGCTACTATTATAAGGTGGCGTTTGTTATGCGATGGCATCATCTCCTCCTCTCTGCTTTTTCTTCGCATTGTTCTTGTTCTGGGAATCCTGGGTAGGCTGTCTGAGTAATGCTGGAATAATTGCTGCAGGTTTCGAAGTATTCCGTTTGAGATATTTAAAGCGAAAGCACTATTAAAAAATGGCCCGTAGTGGGGCTTCAGTACCAATAACTA
>MU919662.1:0-16247 GCA_036418165.1 Cooperia oncophora
GTCGAACGTGTCGAAAGCTTTTCGCCGAACCGCCGCGTTCCAGAGAAACGCTGGCAGGCTGTGAACAATGCCTAACTGGACAGCTCAAAAAGGACGCTCTCGCTGAAGAAAACAAACAAGCGAAAACTGAAACTATGAAAAAACCTTACCACATAAAAGAAATTTAGTGAAAGCAAAGCTTTCTGTGTCAAGTCGTAACCGCAATTCAGCGGAAACAGCATTGAGATGTCTGAACGAAAACATAGAAAGAAACACATGGATACACATAAGCGTGGGCGATGGTCGATTCCATTTGGAGGGGGGTGGGGCTAATTGCACTTCAGCTACTTCTCATCGTCATATCCATTGCTTTACAATAGGTGACAGATAAGCAGTTTCTCCAAACGCTGACTGGTGCCACATCGTGGTTTCACACGATTTTAGAAATCTCCATTGAGCGTACGACAGGACGATGGAAAGTAGCAAAAATACAAGATGCCACCCCTCCATACCAAACTGCGTCGGCGTTTGCTTCCATAATCCCTTCCCTACCAACAAAGTACAACAGCACGAGATACACGAAATAGGGGTAGTGCTCGCTGACACGTTGCTCGAAAAATCCAAAACAAAACTGACAGTCTCACAATCTTTAATGGAGAACTCCAAACAATCTCAACTATAAACGTATTTGTTACTTACTTACTAACTGTACAACAATCGAAAATAACAATCTAGTAGAGGTTTACTAACTGTACAACAATCGCAAATAACAATCTAGTAGAGGTATGTAAGAAGCAGTCTGTCACAAAACCCAGAGAATATATAGAATGCGAATAAATTCTACTGACTAGGCACTATTTCTCTGAGCTAATCGATGCTATCACAACAGGAAACGGGGAAGTTTTTTCGCCAGTCAGCATTCATGTGATAGTGTATTCGGCGTAGTTCGGCGATGGGGGGGGGGGTAGGGCATTGACAAGTGGTCTCACAACTTGCTGGTGTCATTACGTAGCTTAACAACATTCCAAAGGTCTCCATTTGGTAACACAAGACACACGTTGATGGGAAGTAGCAAGCGTGCAAAATGCCCTCTCCCCCCTCTCCACGTCGCCGGACTGTGCCGCCTACCCTATCCCAACAAAAACCAACAAAAGGGAAAATGCAATCGAAAACAAAATGAGTAAATGACAATCTAATAGCCTATACGAAATCTCAACATACTAAATTAACCTACCAAAAGTGAAGTCACTTCTGAGGTAACGAGTAGTAACGAACATTAGGAAAGAGGATTATTATGCCTTCTGAGCAGCAATTTCTTCCGGTGAATCGATGTCTATATCTTTGCCATCTTCTCCAAATGAATAATTATCGTAAATCTCATTGAAAAGAGCACCACATGAGACCACAGCTTTCAGTTTAGTGGCCAGCAGGTAAGAGCCAGAGAGTTTACGATGCAGGGAGTAGATTTCCTCTGGAGGAGATTTCAATCTGAACCAGTAATGGTAATCTGATCACAGTCTGATATGAATGCTGTGAAGAAGGTCTAGGAAAAGCTCACCTGTGCTCTAGCATGACTGGCAGATGTTTTTGAACCTTTTTGGTAACACTCTGTCGAGCAAAATCGAATGGAGTATTACTTGCCAGAGTTTCGCCCATAATAAGGACGGATTCAGCATGGGCCTTTTCCATGACAGAAGACTCATAACCGGTCAGAAAGCCAATCTCTTTTGATAATCTAAAAGCGGAAAGTCAACTACATTTCAGATCACAATCTTTCAATGATCTCCTAGGGTTTAGGCGCGTAAGAGTAAAGCCGTGGAACTGATAAGTGGCAAGTTCGCACAAGCCATAAAATGAGCAACTGTTACGTTCAGTACGGTAATCGCGGGTAGAAATCGAAGCGCGGTTCATTCAGATTTTCAGTCATTACCTGTTTCATCTATACCGGTTTCTACTGTGTGAATGTGTAGAATCCTGTTACTCGCGGGTTCACCGAAATCCCTGGTGGGCGGAGTCAAATCATTATCGTTCGGTGGATCGCAGATACAATTAGATTCTCCGGAATAGCGGACTGGCTATTCTGCAGGGCACGTCATACCACTGGGGGAAATTTTGCAAAATACGACCCCCCTCGGAATTCCCTCCTTTGGTACTACCCCCACCCCCTCCCCCACCGATCGACAATCTGGGAGACGTGCAACAGAATCGTCCGAGGCAGCGCCCGCGGCACGCGGCGCGTCGCGCGGCGAATGACGCAGCAGCTCACGGTGTGCATTTGCTAGGCCGATAGCTTTGCGACTGGAGCAATTGATTTAATACAGCGTACATCCGCAACGTTCAGCAGATTTCATCAATAATTAAGGATCTAACGGTGTTTTACTTGATAGTTACACAAAATTGTTTGGCGGGGCCACAGACGCAGCTTCAGGGAAAAATAAATACAAAAGAAATCAATAAGGCTGTTATTCTCCCTATGTTTATGTGGTTCACATGATTCGCGCAGTCGTCAGCGTCAACATTTAATAGATGAATGGTCAAGTTTTCCTGTGAGCTGCTGTAAAAGATGACACACCAGAGCAAATGTGAAAGCCCCCAATGAAGTGCTGTGAAATGAATGCTCCAATGAACTTCTTCATACTCTGAGGAAAAACAAAGAAAAACTAAAAACTTAACCGTAACCAAACAAGACTCGATCCTGGGTGATATCAATCTTTACCTTCCCTTCAATATCCCTATTCAAACGGCCAGACGCATGATTCGTCTTCTCGCCGCAAGGATGTCGCAGGCCACGCCCACCAGCTGCACCGGACGATTCTGTTGCTACACACCCTCCGTACCCATTCCTGAATTCGCGTTTTGAGAGAGGGCATAGCGCACGTGTTAAGCAGAAAAAAACCGAAGAAAGCCGGGCTAAGAGTGCCTTTATACTTAGCCATCGCGCAATTGGACGGCGCGATCAGCGAGCCCGATTGGATCAACTGATCCCACTTTGTACTGGCACTGCGTAAACGCGGTCCAATTTGAATTCTGCGTCAGGGCACATCACTGGTTAGGGATTTTAGTCGAGTCTGTACGACCCCCCCCTATTTTCTGGGGTTGGTACGACCGCCTCCCTCCCCTCCGGCCCTCTGTTCCTCCCCGAATCGAGCCGCGTCGAGCGCGCGGGGGAGGGGGGGGGGAAATAGTACATGTGAAACAGGAAAATCACAAAAAGTCAACCACCACTCCTACAACGCCAAAACGTAAATACGACCCCCCTCCAACAATGACCAAGTACGACCCCCCCTTACAACGTCCGTGAAGCGAGAAAAATCAACTATCAAAATAAATTTTTCCCAGCCCAAATACGACCCCCCTATTGGGGATTCCCCAACAACGATGTACCTTGTTCTGCGTTGCGGCAATGCACCGTTTGGCAGTGAAGTCGCGCGATAGGAGCGCCCCTTGCGCGATCCTATCGCGTGAGTGGATCGTGCTATCCATTCGTGCGATCACGAAGTACGAACGCGCTCTAGGAAAGGTCAACAAGGAAGGCAGAGCTAACTGGGGAAATAAGACGTTGAGCAGGGAAACTACAAAACGTTCAGTAAAAATCGCAACCAGTTCACAACATTTCCGAATCACAGAACCCAGACTGATTCAGCTGAGCCGTGTTCGACATGCAAGGTCATTTTGTGACAGTTCCCCTCAAGGACTACATCTCTTTCGACTTCGCAAAAAAATTTAGAAGAAAGAAATAAAAGAAAAGTTTTTATTGAGCTTACTCAGTTATCCTTTTAGTGTCCAGGTCCGCTGCAGCCTTTATCAATTTCATATAACAATCGACGAACTTCTTACTGTAAGAACGTGTCGCGCCAAAATCGAGAAGTATCATACGAGGTTTGCCTGAATGTTCGCAGTTTGACGGCTTTGCATTAGCTTGTGGTTCAAGCTAGGCAGCTAAAACTAACCCGTTATTGGGTGAACTCCTAAGAAGAAGTTTGACCAATTCGGATCGGTCTGCATAAATCTCCACATGAAAATCTGAACAGATCACGCAGGAATAGAGCTTGCACCAGAAAAAAGAAACGTGAGACAAGAAGGCAGAAGTCAGCTTAGGGAGAGAAGGAGGCGGGGGAGAAATAAGACTCGTGCCTGTGCAGAACTGAAAACGCCGCGGAGCGGGTACGCAATAATGCGATCTCGCACCGCAAAAATCACAGTTTTGCTCATTTTAAATGTCCCCCTCTTTCACCGACTTGCCCTGGTCGAAAAGACCACGGAAGAACCGTTGCAAACAGACCTCATACAGACAAAGCTCGATGAATTTCCCAGCGATGTAGTCGCGAACTACTTGCGGCTCATTCACACACTTGTCAACCGGTTTTCCAACTACGTATTCTGCAGTCAGAACTCGGTCAGTCGTAAGCGAATCCACTACCTAAAAATCAATATTTGCCATCACAGAAAAAATGAGGTTAAATATTTACCAAAAAGTCAAACTAACTTCAGGAATGTAGAAGTCATTTGAGTCAGCAAGCAGCTCACGGAACTTCTTCATAGCACGCGCCTCTCTCAAATACCTGCATTCATCGGCGAGTTCTTTGCGGGCTACCTGAAACAATCGGACAAATATTAGCACCCTCATGTTGCTATGAATTCCACTTACCTCCACGAATTGCTCCAAAAACAACCCTTTCGGAAAGATTCCACCTATTCCAAGTACGGATATGAGATTGTTGATGTCAGAGTCGATTCCTGGAAAGTGCTTCAATCACCTTTAGTATGAGCAAGAGAGTAAAACAACTAACCCTCTGCAACTCCCGGATACTGAATTTTCACTGCCACTTTACGTCCATCCGGTAAAACAGCTCTATGAACCTGTGAAGGGGTACTTGCGAGGTAGATCAATGTTTATACTCAGAAAACTTGAGTACATAAAACTGCGGCTGATGGCGCATAAAGGGGTGGTCTCCTTTAGTCGATACCAACTCCCAACGACAGGTTATTGCAACTCGACATGAAACGAAAGTGAATGTGGCATATAGAGTCACATTTATGGGTTAGGCACAGCGCGCCATGGGCACCATGTCAACACACAACTGCCCAACAAAGCGCCCACTAAACTAGCTTCCACGACAACGCGCCCTCCGATTACTGCACCATCTTTACCAACTGCGACCAGCGCTGTTCGTTGAGTATTCCATAATAGAAGGTTGAAGTGGAAGGGGGATGTCTCGAATGGAGAGGTTATTGTGAACGCTGTTTTCTACTCATTTTACTTTTCGTAGTTGAACTGGTGGGCTTAGCCCCCCCCCCCTCTCCTCTTGCTCGATGGAAATTTCGAAGTTTTCGGTTTAATGGTAGGAGGGGTGGGAGATGCAATGAGGAAGTTGGAGCCGAGAAAGAGAGGTCGCCCTGGGAAGAACTTGTCACCACTATGGCACTCTCTTGAGAGAAACAAAGGCTTCACTATTGCCCTATGGTGGATACGTAACTAGGTCATGTGGTCTGACGTCTAAAACTTGAAACTTCACACACCTGTCCAATTGAAGCCGCGGCAAATGGACGATCTTCAAAAGAAGCAAAGCGCGTCCTCCAGTCCGATCCAAACGCGGCAAACATTTGTTTCTCCACCTTAACAGGAATTTCAGTAACAAACAGTGGAAAACTGAATTCATTTCAGCAACATGTTGAAAGATGGTGAACCTGTTTTAAAGGCATAAAATCTGCACTCTGACGAACACGCTCAAAAATTTCGAGGAGTGCAGGGGAAACGGTCTCGGGATCTTGTATTGAAAGCATCTGACCAAGTTTTAGAGCAGCTCCTCTTACCTAAACTGATAATTTTACGAAGTTACAGGGAACAGTGTTTATTTTAATTAACAGCGTTTGACAGAGAAAGGAATCATGTCCGACTCGCGCGTTCTCCGAAATGGTGATTAGCGTGGTCAATCGACCCACAGCTAAGGTCACGTTCATAGTCTGCTAATGAAGAGTCAGCGATTAGGGAGGGTCAGCAATTCGCGAGACTACGCGACATATAAAGTATAGGCGTCGATTTGGCGAGCGACTCGGCGTTTCGGCGATTGCGCGCAAAAGCAATAGATAGCTATCGATCGCGCGGGTCGATAGCGCTCGCGGATATTCGGCAATCCGGCGTGGAGGATTGAACGATCCGGTGCTCGACTCGGCGATGGCGTTTGGGAAACTGAGCGATACGGCGATATGGGCGCGGGGGCGATTCTGCGCCAAATAACTGGATGGGTATCGAACGGGGCCGGCAGCTTGCGATTGCAGTTTCTCCGCGCATAATATGAAAGGGGCCTTACAGATACAAAACTCAGTGCGAAACACACCTGTAGAAGATCTGGCTCACGCGACTTCGAGTAGAAGAGAAATTATTGACATGCAGTTCAGAAAATAACTCATTCGAAATCACAAACCCGGCATAACGTCTGAACGATCCTATCGGCGTTTGCAGAAGAAAAGAGTGGATTCGTGGGCTGCCCTTCTGCAACTGCCGCTGTTCCAAATGAAAATGCTCGACGAGTGGCTTCAGCTGCAGCTCCTCCGGCAAGTCCAAAAGCTAACTGACCAAACGAAGCCAGGCTAAAAAACACCAGTGTTCTTGAGGATCGCTTTTGATGATTGTGCTTCAAAGGCAGTGGGCACGATGGTTGGGCGGGCGGCCGCTGCCAACATCATTGGTGGAAAGGCTGCGAAAGAGTGTTTGGCCACGCCCCACTCAGCCTTTCCACCAACCACGGACCATCCGCCCGCCCCTAGACATCACGCCCTCTGCCTTTAAAGTAGAAAAAGGAGACTGAAAATTGCACTCACCGACCAATTCTGGATGATGGCACATTGCTCTCCTTGCTCTGCGACAAGCCATCCACCATTTCATCAGCATCGACGGTATATCCTTCAGGAAGAACAGGACGATATATGTTATTTTTCTTTTTTCCTCGGATTTTCTCTTCAGCTTCCATAATGCGTCAGCGAATGTGGCTGCTCTCAGATAGACAATTCTTCCTGCCTACTTTAGTCAACCGCTGTCTATATTCTCTTTGGATGGGGCATCCGAAAACGGGTTTTGCAAAGCTCTGTAGTTCTCTTGAAATAATACTGGGTCTGAAGAGTGCCCTGGACACCAATTTCTCTCAGAGCCGCTGAAGGCTTCGGAGTTCAAAATTGGGCAGCGCGAAACTTACCTTTAGACTACTAAGCTCTGCCCACCCTTTTGCGCAAACGCTGAAACAACCGTTTGTACTCGAAGATGGATGTGCTCAATGCTAGACTTTGCTCCTCCCCCGGAAGTGGGAAACGTGTTATGCACCAGATCGCAGGAGTATACGCCCGTTCGTCAGGAACGCTCGGCATAGTGTAGGAGAATTACCAAAAGCAACTGTCGTGGCTTTTCAAGCTCCTCATTGACTGCTACAGGAACAGAGATTTGAAGCTGAGCGGACTGGCGTAGGATTCCAGCGAGGATCAAAAAGACGCGTTCCTCCACCCGATGGTTCGCAGCCCCAGTTTGGTAAAACTGCTGTTCGAGCTGTCTGCCTTCATACCCTAGCTGGCTCCGGAAAAGTAAACGAAGACCGCTCAATATTGGCCCGACTTCCTCGCGGCACCATCGCACCGTCGACGTCGACGGGTTCACTCGCATCTGGAAAAGGAGCAGGTTACTGATGAGCGAGATAAACAGAATGATCAATAAAGAAATAAACTGGGTGCGTTACATCAGCGTTGCGCGACACGCACAAACCAAGCAGTGTTTTCTTTAGCCTAGTTGGACGTACTAGACACCGTACTTGTCCGCAAAACTGGAGAGTTATCGAGTCGAGGAACTTCAGAAGAGTGGGAAACGCAAACGCGAGAAATCCATAAATATCGAACCTGGAGAATCGACGAATTCAGGAAAGCGGTAATTCCCTAACCTTCTGCCGCGAATACCGTCTTACATCTCGATTCTCTTGCGATCGATAATATCTGAATGCACGCGCATTAGTCTTAATTATCACACTTATTTTGCGATTGCGCAATTACTGATCTATAGAGCGCGAAGGTACACGCGGGTTCATACTGGGACGCTTCCCGGTATGCAGGTGCTGTATTCAGCTACTTGGACGAAGCTTTTAAGTGTCCATTCAGGCACGAGCTATTGATTCGATCAGCACGCGGACAACGGGCGCGACGTGTCCCGTTTGCGCAAATCTGTAATTCTTAGTTAGGGACTTTCTGTTACTCATTGTCGTCCCAGAAGAGAACTTCATTCCGCATTATGCCAAGGCGGTCACACCGAATTAGCAAAGAGCTATATGGTGCGCGAACTATCCAAGCGTTGCGTTTCGTGAGCATCGTAAATTCGAATTAACAAAGCAGACGATTTTCGCCTTGGTGGCAAGTCTGCCGAATGGTGGGTGTAACCAAACTTGTCCCCTTCAAGGAAAGAATGGTTTGGTGCATCGAAAGTGAGCCCAAGGTTTAAGACAAGATGAATACCACATTGACTCGGTGTACTTCAGGCGCTCGAATTCTCAAATCTGGCTATTATACTATCTGCTAAAACGGGATACTGCTCAGCAGAAAGATTATTGCAGCAGGTCTGTCTGGTGGCGAGACGGAGCACAATTGAGCTTGGTACACAAATGACACGTGAGGCGTCACACAAAGTGCACCGGTGGTCTAGTGTGCCGCGCTCAAATATGCGAGGTAAGAGGTTCGAATTCCTCCATGATCTCGTCATTTTTGCATTTCCTCAAAAATGCCTCCTGCACATCGGAAAGCACTTCTGCGAGGCTAGGAGACCTGATTCTACCAAAAAATTTTATTTCTGATGTGATAGAGCCATTCTGGAACACTCCTAGTGGGAACTCCTGATTGTTGGTTTCGGCGGCATTATTCGTTCCGTCGTGTTGTGAGGCCAAACTGATTCCAGATGGCATGGAAGCCAAAAGTGGATGTCTGGTTGTTAGGTGTTTGGTTGCTCAGGAGTCAGAAACCACAAGGACTAAGATTTAGCGAGGAACCTCCACTGCTCACAGAGATTTGAATCGGCGATAGTGCCAGCAACCTTTAGGAATTGGCTGCCTATGGTTACTCCACTGTGAACTCGAAAAAAATAGGTCGAATCTAAATTTTGGTGAAAACCTGTCTCTAGGGCAAATTTTGAGCCAGAGCACGATTACACTCCTTCGGCGTAAAACGCCTTTGCCGAGGACGTTGCAGTCCCTGCACACATTGTCATATCCTGTCGATCAGAATGGCGTACGAAGATGTTTTCACGAAAATATAAATAGTATGATTTCCTAGGGGACTGAGCAGCCTTGCTAGTTGCAGATTCCAGCCAATTTGGGCAATTTGGAGCACGTCATTTATACATGCTGGAAATGGTGGCCTTTGGTCAAGCAATCGTAGGACTCAACTTTGTCCAAGAAGAGTTTACAGGCAGTATATGGAGGGCAGATCTGTACATCAGCGTCCAAGGGGCCCATCGGAACAGCATTCTCATTCTCGAATGCCACTCGACGCAACCATCGTTTTCTTGTAACGTTCAAATTAAAGTGAAATAGTTAAGTGTAGATGAGATAGTTTGCACAGAGGGAACAGCATAAAAGCAAGAGAAACAGCGCCCTTTCGGAAATTAATGAGAAATTGCATCCACGGACTTATGGGCACATTGTAAGTAATAAAAAATCTTGCTCTCTAACAATTCGATGTAATGCGAAGACCCTAGGTTTAACGCAGGAGCTGACTTCCAATTCCCGTGGAGCTTCGCCTGCGCTAGCGCTCAACAGTTCACAGCTGTTATCTGCGTCGTGATTCTGCACCCCACAGTGCGATTTGGGAAAATCCCGACTCGCAAAGCCAGGGTGCGACTTTGTGTGGTTACGGGGACAATTCACGATCTTCAAGTGACAAGTGGCTCACGAAAGAATTTAGGCAGCTGAGGTTTGTTAGGTGCATTTGTCGTAAGAGTCCGGCTAACACCGGATTCATACGCAGATACTTCGAAGAACGCTCACATACGACATTACCGGATGGCGCTATCACAGAGTGTTAAACATCTCAAAGTCGACAATAATCCTACCGTTAGATCGAATACAGTATCTAATACCCGCGACCTTGACCAGTGACTCGATTTCATCCTGGTGTTCTATTGCTGCGTGGTGGTCTCTGTGGTGAGCCAGTGTGTTTCTGTAGTGGTAGTTGTAGTATGAAGTGACTCTTCCGGAAGCTAGTCTCTGTATTAGCTTCCGTATATCTGAAGCGGTTTGTTAAGTTCTTCACCAAAATCATGATTTCTGACCCGCGTTTCCCTAGACACCGAGTGGTCCGTTGGTCTGCTTTCTTTCCCATAGTTCTGGGTCGGTTTCTTTGGACCTTTGGCGTATGTCGCCTTGGCCACCCGCGGCCAGCTTCCCTCCTCCTCCCACTTTTCCCCACAACCGGCCGCTTCCTGGACTTTTTCTGTGGCCGCGGGAAACGCCGAATTTCGCCTCGACCGTTGGTCTGGGTAGTTGACTTCTGCACGCCGCTTCAACAGTCCGCAACTTGCTGCCCAAAGGGCTGGCCCCGTGACCGCAGGTTCCGCGAGAGCGACAAAACTCCGCTCAGGTCCTAAAAAAATTGCTGGGCGAAACTTGATCTCCGGGGATTGTTCGTGAAATAAATTACAATAAAGTAGATAGATATTCTGTTGAATCCAGGGCATCAAATACCACAGTCCCATTATGCAGGTTGTCAATTTGATAAAAAAAGGGTGTGGCGGCCAGAAAGCAGTGCAATGGCGGCAGAGACCTCAGGAATTTGTATGCAATTCGCTGAAAACTGCTTCGCCAGTGATTCTCTGAATGACAGTGAACTCAAGTCCATCTACTATGCAAATTTAACCGAATTTGTGGAGAGACAGTGTAGTGATGATTTTTTCAAAACTATATACGACCTTTGAACTTATAATCTACAGGGTATGATTGGTACTTCAGACTTATTGACGTGTGAAATAAGACAAGTATAGCACGGAATATATAAAATCATGGAAACTTTAGCTTTGAGCGAGTTCAAGATCCGGAACCTGCCCATTCCTTCTCCACACACAAGATTTTTGGGATTTCAAGAACTTTGTTGAACGGAAAAAGGAACCGCGCTTTTTCTGTCAATAAAGAGTATATTGAGGTTCCAGACTCTCTCTACAGATTTGTTAACACCTGGGTACCTGCTAAGGTATATGCGGAAAGAATCGCCTACGAAGCCACGTATTTGGGGATTATAATTACTGCCCGCTTTTGTTTGACAAGGTAAGAGCGCGTCGAAATATGGTGGCGAGTTCCCGTAGCCTATGGTTACGGGGCTAGTTGTCCACAGCCACCGTGCTCTCGCTGCGAGGGTCCAGGGTTATTTTCACGAGGCATCTACCAGTCCAGTAGTTGAAGGAGAAGGTAAAGGAGGAGGGATCAGAGAAGGAAGGAAGGAAAAGAAGGAGGGAGGAAGAAAAAGGGAAAGAGAGGAGAGGCTTCTCGGTTGACATGTGCCCTAAGACGCTTTGTGTCTGGAGACGATACCCGCACTTGTCTCTGCTGAGAATCGTTTTTATTCATGACTTGCTAGCACTAACATGACAGAACGAGGAGTTTGCGTGGGAACCTAACACAGAATACTTCGTATCATTGTTTGGAAAAGTTTGGGAATGGAGCACTTTGATACCACGTTCATACTTCACGATCGGATCGCTCGAGCGATTGGATTGCTGGTTCTGTATGCGGTCTTACAGCGCTGCAAGCCCTCTGAGACAAATGATTGCGAAGAATGAAACGCTACTCTTTTGCTATGGAACATCTGCGTCATTTTTTATCGTTGAAGATACTACAAAATTTTGAAGGAAGCATTGAGAGCAAAAGAAAAGTAATGGTGGAGACTTGCACACTAGTCGCAAAAAATCGATCCCGAGGATATCGAATTTCCAGAAGTACCAGGTCTTTCTATTTCTATGAGGAAATTCTCAGAAAAATTCATGAGGAGTGCCGAAGAATGACCACTGTTCGCTAGACGTCTGGATATTTTGAATGAGAACGGAGTACAAGCACTCAGGGATCAAACAACGTGAAAACAAATTTCGTCATTCCAGCGTAGCGTCACAGCAGACACACTGATGCTTGCCTGTGCGTCAATAACACTGAGAATACTTACGAAACACTAAATGTTCACCCACAAAACAACGTGCTCTTGTGTGTTGGGGCCCAGTGATGAGGGACCGTATTGGTTCGCTGGGGGCTGAGGGCTCTTATTTGCCGGGGGAATTTAGGAAGACGGCAGATATGGGGAAGGGCAGGGGCCGTACCCGAGACGGAGATCTCGAGGAAAAAGGAATGGTATTTGCAAAATTTCACCCAACCCGGCCACAGTATTGGACGTACCTGGCTACAATATTGTAACTTTGGTAGAGCTATCTACCTACTAGCTACATGAATCAAATGAGACCAGTCAAGATCTACTAGAATTTTAGGCTTTTCCTTTCAGGCTCTCTCGGTTTGGTTTGGTTCTCACAGTGGGGACGGGCAGGACGTAACTCTTTCCAGACGTCAGGATTAGCTTGACAGGCGTACGAGTCATAAAGAACGACGCCCCATCAACAAAAAGCCGCTATAGAATTGAAGGCAAAAGCCAAAGAATTAGCCATTAAGTAAGAAATGACATCACTTTTTACGGGGCTGTTGTCAACCAGACGTGCTCTCGCTGCGAGGGTCCAGGGGTATTTTCACGAGGCATCTACCAGTCCAGTAGTTGGAGGGAGAAGGTAAAGGAGGAGGGATCAGAGAAGGAAGGAAGGAAAAGAAGGAAGGAGGAAGAAAAAAGAAAGAGAGGAGAGGTTTCCCGGTTGACAAGTGCGCTGATGCGGGACCAACTATTTCCGACTATCGCGCCCCATTGCCAACTTGTAGGAATTTTGCTAAATCTCATTGGGGCGCGTTTTCTACCACTCACATTTTCGAAGTCTTGCTCCCGCTTTCTCGCCACTGGTTTTAGCCACGTTTCATTGTTGGTGAGTGGTGCTGTTTCGATTACAAGGTTGCCCTATTATAGGTGTCCGTTTGTTCTTCACCTCTGAATGTTTCGTAAACCAACGAAGAAACGTGCACCGGTTCAGGTTAGTTGTTCTCTCGGTTTGGTTTGGTTTTATTGGTCTTGAACTCTGTTCTCTCTTCCTCCAACACTAATATTTTCCCTTTGTGTACTACGTCATCCATAAAAGGCGTCAGCGAAAAGTCTCAGCTGTTCTCATATTTATCTCTCCAGTTAAACGACTTTAGTTTGGGAGCGCGTTCATACTTTGCGATCCGTTCGCTTGTATCGCGTCGGATCGCTCGAGTGAGTAGATCCCGAAGTGTGGACGCGCTTTTAATGCTCATAAATTCCAGGCACGCCAACGCCAAGAAGAGGAGTTGTCCGGAGATGAAGACTCGAGCGTCATCAAGGACGTCAAGAGGCGGAAACGAGCTAATCCGTTCCAGCAGTCGGTGTGTTAATCACATCACAATAGCTCACATCAGCTTTGCTCGTTTTTGTTTACGAAACTTTTTTATGTGGAATATTTTTAGACACTGAAATCTTCTAAAACAGGCCGGCGCTGAAGAGTCCACATCTAGTGATGATTCAGACGAGGGAACTGGTAATCTTGTGGCCGAACATGCCTTCGCTGCCAGTGGCAGCGCCGCTCCTCTCGGGCCAAGTGATCAGGGTGGGTGTATTTCAATTGAAAGCGGTAGGGGTACAATCATGGAAATCACACGTTGTAGTTTTATGTTGACTGTGCAGTGATTGGTGTTTAACTAGCAGGTTACGCAGTTCTGTGCTTGAATTCCTATTACGGGCCATAAACACGTTTTCTATTAAACCACATACAAGATTGAAAATCTTCCGGGCGCCGCTGTAACGCGTAGATTGGCGGGACCCGTGACTGCGCCTTCTTAGTACGCGTCACAAAAGCCGCTGCAGCGATCCCAGACAACTAGTGTCGTTGAAAAAGATACTTCTTCGCCAGAAGCATAGGCCACGTCTCTCTAGACTAGGCGTTCGCTATTCGCCTTCACGCTAAGAGGCGGCGTTCAGCTACTTTCGTGCGATCGAGCCGTCCAGCGATATGGGATCGCGGCGATGATACGGCGTTATGGTGCGTATACTGTTTGTGTGATCCTGCTGCCTTCGGTTCTTTTCCTATCTTCTTCTCTTGTGTATACGGCCCTCCTAATTTTAAAGAAGACTTTCGGGAAATTTTATCGGTCATAGTGTAGTTAACTTCACTTATTCTCCTATGTAAAATAGTACTACATTACAGTATGCTAGTTATTAGGTTCTTTCCGCCGAAGCAGAAGAAACAACGACAAGAAAAAACAGCCCTGAGAGAGTTGATTGTTTTGGCCACTCTTGAGTACGTTCAAGCGGAGTGTTGAACATCTTGTTCCAAAAGTAAGACACGCAGAACTTTTAACAGCGGGTGATGTTGTTTCTCTCCCTTCCCCCGATTTTGCCAGTCCTCCAGAATATGCCACGGTCCCGGCTCCTTCTACTTCTCGTTGAGCTCACATTCGCTGTCCGCCTCTCCCCGTCTGTTTGCTTTCTGCGCTCCAATGGGACCTCCAGGGTCCTATCACAAACTCGGTTTCCTTCGAACGGTTTTCTGGCAAATCTCACGTATTGCGAATACTGAACACGGCTTAAAAAGACCATCAGAAAAAAGTCGAACTTACCTTTTATACCTCGTTTTGGAACTGCCTATATGGAGGATACACAGCGTTTTGGACTGTGCGGAAAAGGTGATATTAGTAACGCTCCCTTCCCAGAATTGTTGTGTGTGTTGTGTTGTTGTTTGTTGAGTTGAGTTGAACATGAACGAACATGACCCCCTCCCGCAGTAATTTCACCCTCAGTAGCGCGATCCATCGCGCGATCCAAGCGATCCGATCGCGCGATCGCGAAGTCTGAACGCGCTCTAAGTAGGTGTCGATCGTTTCTCATCCATTCCTTCTGCGCGCATTCTCCTATTCTCTCAGTTAGCCGGATCGATTATGCTTTGGTTTAGCGAAGTGTGAGCGCGGCCTTAGGGTCGGGTCTTGGGGTGGATGGATTGGTTCTTGATTCTTCTGAACCTTATTTATCTTTAGGAGCCACTGCTACTCTCGACGTCGACACCGATTATGCAGCAGACGCACAAGCGCAGTTTGAAAGAGTTCAGCAACAACTCAAAGATGGCCTTGTTAAGGTATATCATCTCATTTAACAGTTGCTATGTTCACGTATCTTCATGATTACAGGACGGAAAAACGATTTACAAGGGGCAGGCGATGTATGGTGCGAAGGAAGCTAAAGATACAGTCAAAGGAAACGCTAGCAGTGGACTGAATAGGATAGGTACGTTCATAACAACAGTGCGCTTTCGTTCCCTGACACATTTTCACAGATGCCAAATGCTTTTTGGAACGTGATGTAAACGATTTCCACAATATTCATGTAGGTCCCATACGTGCACCACAATTTCTTCGTCAGACTGTTCGTTGGGACTATGCGCCTGACATTTGCAAGGATTTTAAGGAGACTGGCTTCTGTACCTTTGGAGGTAAATGTTGCTGGAGCTTCAAGTGATTCGTACAAATAATATTTGTTTGTGTAAATCTGAAGTCTACTCTATGGTTATTCCAGACTCCTGCAAGTTTCTTCATGATCGTTCTGACTACAAGCACGGATGGGAGATTGAACGCGATTACGCTTCTGGGCGACTTGACAAGGTTTTTGTTTTCCTTTCCCCTGGTTATAGACTGCTCGCAAATTTTCCTTTATCGAATTTTGTAGTTACAAACGCCATTTTGAGATCATTGTACAGGTTGTACCGTAGCTTAGAAAATCACTTCGTAATTGTGCTCTGTAAGGGTGCTTGCTATAAAAGTGATTTTGGAGTTATAGTAGTAGAAGCACCATTTCTAAATTTAAATATATATAGAGATCTCCACTGACAACATGCACTGTTTCATTCTGGTTGGTTTTTCCATGAGAGGGCTTGTTTGGTGCAAACAACCTTGCAAGGCATTCAGAGGACTCCTGCAAGATTAAAATTGCGGTATTGGAGATGGCAATCCTCGTAGTCAATAGTTGCTCATGTCCCTGGTCTTCTTACGGTTTTGCTTTGGACAATCACTGCTGAAGGTTGCGTTTGAAATTTTTACGTGTGGGGGGGGGAAGGGGAAGGGTCGCCAATCGTACTTATGGAGCCGCTTCACTATCATTCTTTGCTC
>MU919695.1:8809-28346 GCA_036418165.1 Cooperia oncophora
AGATCTGCTATTCTGAGGTTACCTTATCACGTTAGCTATCTACACATGTGGAGCTTCAGTTCTATTTATCCAAAAATTACCTTTTTTCCTAAGGAAATCACTTTCCTTTGTATCCTCCGTAAAATACTCCCAATGACACAACTGCTTGTTTTGCAGCTACTGTATATTCTACAATGCCTTCCTGTACAATATGTAGCTGTTGAAAATTTGAAACGTTTTTAAATTGGTTTTTTACCCATGCCGCATCCCAGCAGTGGGACGCAATGTCCCACGCGGCAAAAAAGGTGCGTCCCAGCAGTGGGACGCAATGTCGCCAACGTGTTAACACGTCATTGGCGCTGCCCTTCTATTCCCACCTCCCTCTTCCCAGAAAAAGCCGAAAGAGGTGGCTTCTCTAGCACTCCGGGAGAGTCCTGTGACGAGCAGCTTCCTCAAGGTAAAACCTCCTGCATTTACTATTTCTCTGAACACTAAGGAAAAAAAGCAGAGGCAGGAGGTCCGATGACTGGAGCAGGTGGTTGCTGGCAAGTTCGTTGATGGAAAGGGTACGAAAGGACGTCTGGCCACACCCTGTTCAGCTCTTCCAGCAACAACGTTGGCAGCCATTGTGCTAACCGCATTTCAAGACATGTTCTGAACTTCCTACTACTACTGCTGCTTCTTTCTGTTGGACTGCAGAAAGGGTAAGAGCCTCAAGACTGCAAGCCCTACTCCTTGCCCAAGGAAGGGATTACACGACTCATACAATCGCGAGGTGTGTCTTTAGGTACGAGAAGAAAGTTGAGTACTAAGTGTAACACATACATTTTCACGACTCGTACGTCCTGGCAACAAATAGATGTACTCATCCTGAGCATCGACTGAGTAAATATTTGAGAAGAGGCTAAATAACATTGAGTAACTGAGTGTATACCTATGCACATAAAAACGAATGTAATGAATAAAATACCGAGACAAAAAAAACGTAAAGAATTGAAAATGGATGGAAAGAAACAGGAACAGGCTAACCTTGAAGCCCATTCGATGATAAAATCGCCATGGGTTGACAGCTCCTGTACTCGACCATTTTCTCGATCTGCTACTAAAAGATGACCACCAGTTGGTGTGCTCACAACGTCGTGTGGTAAATTGAACTGTGCAGGGCCATTGCCTGGCAGTCCAAATTGGCCCTGGAAGTTTTGTTATTTTTGAATATCCGGTTTTGGTTCTGTAATCTTCTTGATGAATACATTTTCATCAGAACGGATTACCTTTCTGTTACCAGTTTCGCTGTCCAATTGCACAATACGGTTGTTACAGTATCCATCCGCTACAAAGACACCTTCGTCGGTTTGAACAACACCAGCTGGTTTGCAAAAGTGAGTTTCGTCACTGTCTGGGGTAAGTTTCTTTCCACTTTCCCACATCAGCTCAAGGTCTGAAAAGGTGCAACAGTCAAATCCGACATTATTTCAAGTGAAATCGATGAAACTCAGCTTTTCAACTGATGAGTAAAGGTAGGCGATTGTTTGCTAAAGGCACATTCCGTGACTACCGGAAGGGCGCGGACAATGAGCCATCGTGGCTTCCTACCTAGTGTATCCCCTCTTACACAGGAGCGTCAATGAGGTGGGCAACTGTCTCCGCCCAAATGACCTATGCGGAGCGGGTCTCAAGGAGCCAATCGGGTAAACTTCGCGTTGATAGAATGAAATAGATGGTCTAGAGGGAACAGTCTAGAGAATCTTTCGCCGTTTATCGCACTCTTTCGCCTCGTTTGTCGCGGCGTTGCAAGTGGAGCTTATGCACCAAATCCAGTCGAACCAACAAGGCATTACGGAGGAGACTGGGAGGAATGGTGGCGTCAAACGACTTTCCCGATTTTCGTCCTTCGGTACGACCTTCTCCTTTCCATATTCGCTGTTGCTCTCTGCCAACTGTTTAGGTTTTCCAAATTCCTACCAGTTTTTTTTCCGGAAGTTCTTCAGTTCCTCTCCCCGCTTCCCAGAAAAAAAGACGTCACGCAGGGAGAGGTCACTACCAAACAACTACAATGACTACTAATCCCAACTATCGAATGTAAGGGTTCTTTTGGACTACTCATAGGACTCTAACGGCACCACCAGCTCAGGGGCGGGGGAGGGAGTGGGGGAAGGTGGGGGAGCGCAGAACACACGCGAAAGTCGATAACCGTACAATCCTCCTGCGGCTGAGAAGAATTTGTTTCAAGACCAAATGCGACCCCCTGTCGACTTATGATACCGATGACAGCATCTGGCAAACAACATCTAAGGCGAGACAGGAGATAATCTAAGGTATTCGAGATGGTAACCGTGACCCTACTGATGTAATGGATGGTGCATTCCCCGGTAAGCGTGGGCTGTGGGTTCATGACCTGCCTGGGGTGGAGACTTTTGCCCGTGATTCAGCATTCTTGGGATAACATTACCGTTTACTTCCTGATATAGCGCGTAATCTAAAATTACAAGCGTAAGTGGCCGCAGGTGTACACAAATTCCGAACAAAAACACGAAATTCCTTGCCAAAATTAATCCCGCAGTATTCCAGTATATTTCTGAATGTAAACCTGTAGGCTGTATAATTTGAGGTGTGTTTTGGTCGACGGCCGCGGACCTGAGTTGTGTTACCAGTTGTTTGATGAGCCTGAGGGACTATGAACCCCTCGCTTGAGGTCCCCCTTGGTTTGCTCGCCTGGGGTCCCGGACGAATTCGTTCGTAACGGGTTAAGTTGTCAGCAAGCCCCAGTACTGTCGTCGAATCCTTGCGTTCAGAACCAAGGACCAGGATCTCGCGGGGGACTCCTTTCATCTTCCTAAAGGGGAAAACAGCCTTACTATCAACACAGGGAAGGTCCCGGTGATCTCTTCAGTTCAAATTCTAATTCAAAACACAGCCTACTTGCTCTCCCGAAGAATTTTTAGCTTCAGTTTTATAAGTTGTTCGTGTTTGTTTTTTTTTGTTTATAGTGTCATCCCCTAACTGAGTATTTCTGTCTTTTTTCCACAATCTAAGTGGCGCAATCCTTGGGTGTCTATCAATTAAATAATAAATAGATTCCAGGCATAAGGTGCTACGCTGAGTAGTTTATGTGAAACATCCCACCATTCCCAGCGATTTTCCATTTCGCCACCGTATGGGAGCCAACATCCGTCGTATAAATGAAGCCATCCTTGCCCACATGAATACCATGAGGGAGATAGAATCTAAAAACGAGCTTCTTATATGCTAACTCGATAAAATCTCTTAGAAAGTTATAAAGCAATGCATGACCTACCTATTCTTTCCAAGTTTCTTCACTATGCGGGTTTGATTCCCGTTGAAAGAAACAATCAGAATCACATCATCTCGTATAGGTGTCTTATCCATGATGACATTGTACTGGTCGAAAGTACTGAAACACCACTGGAATGGCTATGAAAATGCAAAGAAGAAAAGTCCTTTTCTATCACACTATACTTTTGATCCCAAACTCTTCCGGCACGATGGAATATCACGAGGTTTCCGTCCAAGAACGTTAAACCAGCAACTTGACCCAGCTTCACGCCGTCGATACTGGTAAGAGCGCCCAGTTCGATAATTCCAAACGGGTACTAAAATAAAAAAGGATAAGGATAAAATCTTCGCCGCACGCAGAACGAACTTCCATTCAGAACGTGGCCACTTATCGAACGCGTGTGGCCTATACAATGAGTTGCGGAGGTTAGCTGATGTACGAGTCAGTGTTCTTGCCCTCCCAAACAAATCTGGTACCAATTTGCCGTCCCGGAGGGTTAAAGGCTTAATTTCATCCTGGGCGGGAGTCGACACGAGATCTGAACCCGGGACAGCGTTAGTGGTAGGCGCGCCACTTGTCACTCACGACTTCCACCCACTGGTACTGAAATAGAAGCTTATAGCTGAAGTATATGTATGCGTACTTTTGAAATCCATAAAATTTAATGACCTCAAAGGCATAAGGCACGATAATTCGGTACTCGGTCTGAAATGGTACCAACTTTGCTTTATAGAATTGCCAATGGCGAAAAAGCGATGTGAAAAGATCAAAAACCAGCAAAAAAAGCCTTGCCCTACATGACTCAGAGAGCAACTTCAAACGAGTTCCCCGTTGCCGCGGCCGAAACCGCTCGCTACGCTAGAGGCTGCATTTATGTACGACTATGTATGTATTTACATTTATGTATGCATTTACGTACTCATATATCCATGCAGAACCGCAGCAGCCTCATATCCCTTCGCTTCACATTGTACTTCGCAAATGAAGCGATAGGATTTTCAGTATCGGTCGGACGTTTGTGGACGGGCTGTCACACGGGAGAGGGTATGTTGCAGCCTGAAAGGGTGCTGTAAGGGTACCTTTCTTTGAGAAGGCGCCACGCAGCGCTTGCTTCGGGGAACCTAATGTTCGCTAGGCGTATTGATCCTATGACTTGGAAGGTTGATCGTGCCTTTGGCCTTTAGGATAAGCTGGTGTAGCCAGCCGCAAAAATGTGCCAGAACTACGTTTCGCCCCCACTGGATGACAAGCTTTGGGGGAATAACAGGAGAGTTTCGTTAGAACTCTGGGAAAGGGTGGGAAGTTCGGAAGTCAATGAGATTTTAACATTTAGAATCGATGTTTCCCTGAGCTTCATTGTGTTTAATCTTGATGTAAAGGATCCCAATCATTCCATTTTCATTTCTGCCAATATTGCTACGTAGTGAGGCCTGACGGAATCTTGTACTCCTTCCCCCTTCTACATAGTGTGGGTTATTGCCAAGTTTACTTTATTAATGCTATAACGTTGTAAGTGCGGTTTGATTCAAGATTGAGTGGCCTGGAGAAGGGCTTATGCCCGAAACGTTGTCATATAATATTCAATGAAGAGAAGAGCTTCGCCATTCCACTCACTACATCGAGATTTTAACAAGATGGTAGGCAGGATGAGGGATGCTGTCGTGCCAGATGACATTTTTGGGAAGAGGTCGTACCGTAGGACATTTTGAAAGGGGTCATATTCGACGAGACTTCCCTCAAAGGCAGGACGTGCACAGATTGGGCAATTTTGTGAATGTCTTCTGTTTTGAAAAGAATTTGCATGTCCATCATGATATTTATCAGAATGCAATGCATTCAAAAAAATTATTCTGATACAGCAGAATTCTGAAGAACGTGCTACCATTTCCTATCGACTGCCTTGAAATTTTCGAATAAAGGCTTTTGACCACATACTGATCAACCAAATGATTACGTAAACACATATAGTGAGAAAACAAAACGGCTCTGTTTGTGCTTCTCACTATTCAAAATTCGGGCCATATTTCGATCGCGTTTTTCCCCACGCATGACTCTGCCCAATTTTGTACTCGGAGGGACATTTACCCCCACCCCCCCCCCCAGGTCACGAAAACCACGTCGTTGGTGCGAAACCGCGTCACAGACGCCGGTGCAATAGACCAGTTTTGCTGCGGACGCTCGTAAGCCGGACTAGTTTTGTCATACTCTTGTACAAGAGGGAAAGTTATTTACTCAACTTGACAGAAGCAGTGAGGCCTACTCCTAGGAAGAGAAATTCGGGGAGATTGTTTCCTCAGAAGTGGGAGGAGGAGGAGGGGGTATTTTGTACGTTTGTTAGTTTCTCCTTCCAGTTCTTGATAAATTACACACCTGGTGATACCTGTAGACACTTGTAAAGTGTAAAAGAAGCTAACAGTACTGCACAGTTTTACATGATTTTACAGGTCTCTACAAACGCCATCGGCAATGATTGATGGGAACTATGAAAACGCCCCTATCAAGCGGAGCTGCGCAAAACTCGGCCGGAATTTGGCCAGATTCTTGACCAGGAGGATGGGCTAGCAAGGTGGGGGGGGAGCCTACAATATTAAAAAAGCAGATGAATGCAACGAACCTTGCTTTGTGCTGCATGATGCTCAAGATCGGGACGAGAAGGTAGCAGTTGTGTTCCTTCTTTGGGATATTCCGCTCTCATCTCATTCTTCAATGAAAAAAAATGTCTACAACGTTTATTCAAGGGTTGCCCAAAATGAAAACCTACCATTCGCTCCTGTCCACCGCACACTGCACCCCAGGGGAACGGGTTTTCCTTTGAAGCATCCCAGTAGAACATCATATAGAAGTTGCACATTTCATTTATTCCCATACTTCTGTAAAAACGTGAGTTGTAACAGCGATTTTCGTCAAACTATAACACAACCCACAATTCTCGCACTACATCAAACAGTTTCGAACAGAACAACTTTGCCATTTTGAGAAGTCTATGACTTACAGTATTCAAAGCTGTTCAATAAGTCTTGTCTATGAGTTAAGCGGTTCCGTGCCGAATTCCACTATCGTATGAAAAAGCAGAAGAATCACGGCTGCTTTAAAAACTTTTTTCCGTGACCTTTGCCTTTTGACCAAAATCCGGCCTGATATCAAAAAGTACGATAACTTTTCTAACTTTTGTCCGGCATCTATTTGCCTGTGAGCTGGCATTTGTAAGAAGAAGATTTCTGAAGCAAGTGGTGCCACTGATTGTCCCCCCTTTCATTCTGATACCGTTCCGCGTTGTTGTAGAATCATTTCGTTCTCATCAACTTCATTCGATAAATGTCCGAACTTCCGCGCAGAAAAGGGCAACGAAAGCGATGAAGGCTCCGACAATGTAAACACCAGCAAGTCTGACACTATAGCAGCGCGCGCTCCTATTCAGATCTTCCCACGCGGCTCGGACAACTTAAACTTCTAATGGGATCTATAAAGTACTGGAGATTTCACTGACAGGACCATTAAAGGCAAAGGCCCACGACCACCTATTATTAAGCTTTTCGGGACAGCAGCGAACAACCCTGTACAAGTTAGACGTCAGAAAGTTTAAGGTAGCGGCGGTAGGGCACAAGGTTGCTCAAGCGACTCCGCTCATGTTAACAGTGTCGTCTTATCTGCTGGCTTGCTCATTTGCATGCTCTCTTGCTGCTTCGTTGGTCCCTGGCCCAATATCCACACAATTCTTTGTCTTTCCCATGACACAAGTGGGGAATTATTTGAAGCGCTTTCGACGATTTACCCACCTTTTTCCTTTGCAGGTCAGTCACAGAGCACATGCACTTCTGTTTCTAACCTGCTGCCAACGAACTTTTCGCTGGCTCATCGCGAAGCCAGATCACGGAATTCTTGCATCGCACATTCAAGCAGTACATTCTAACAACGCAACAATCGCCGGCAGCCCCTCCTTTCATTTAAGGAGAACAACAACGAAAGAAAAAAGTGCTGTGGTCGAGAAATCTGAGTGTTCTCCGGTCATGTACTTTCTCTTACACGGCCTAACTAGTGGAACGGCAGAATCGATACTCAACAATTCGCCAGATTATGCAATCAGGTAATAATCGTGGATTCCAGCAGGAAGAAAAAATAAAAATACCGTAAAAGGAAAACCCGACATAACGTACCCCATGGCCACCGGCTTGGTTTTGTCATGCGAGTCGAATCGGCATGTCGCTGCCATTAAATCTCCTTTTCTAATGACCGGATTAGTAGGAATCATTTCGAAAAGCTGTAAAATACAAGTCTAATTATATAAAAGAAAGAGCAACAAATAAAATAAGATTAAAAAAGCCAGCATTACCTGAGGCCACTGAGGATTTCTTGCTCCTATCTTGGTCCACTGGCCTTCGTGCTTATAATATGCAGACACGACCCGACCCATAGCATGGGTATGGGTTCGGAAAGCGAATGGATGCAATTCTGTTGTCTGGTCGTATTCACAACTCATATTGATCTGCAAGAAGAACAGATGTAGACCTTCTGCTCCAAAAAAATTAAGAAAATCAAACAAAACTTTACTTTGAACTTGATTTCTGCCAGGCGGGATTAGACTCCCCTGACACAAACAGCAGTACCGCGGCAAAGTTTTGGGGTTGCTTTTGAGTCATATGCAGTGTAACTCCAGAGAAATCCTTCACATCACCAGCAAACGGTTGAGCATAATGGAATATCAAGATATAATCTGCATTAACGAATAAAAATCAAAACCAATCTTTCTCCATTTTCACAAACAATATTACACAAATATACTCATACACACTGAAAGCGACTGTCAAGGATAACTGTACAAGTTATCAAAACTAAAGCATGCACGACCTGCGTAACCTGCAAGACAAGATAACGAATCTCAGTCAACTATCATGGCCCAACACTGGAAACGACATTTCCTGGCCGATCAAGACTAGGGAGCTGAAGTCATAATATAAACAACTTGAAAACAAATAGAAATATTTATGAAAGTTGACGATAAGTTTGGTGTTATCCTCACTAATTGTCTTATTTCTGCAGCCAATGCATGAATACCTCTTTATGTGGGCCATAAGACATACCCGTCTTCGCCTGGTTGGGGGCCCTTCACAGATACTCCTTATGGCCCACAAAGTCGCGATTGCATATTGTGGATAGTAACGTCCAATGACAAACCTGGTCGCTAAATCAGTCATCAGTCGCTAAATGAGTCCCCAGGGAAGCAAAGAGCAAAACAAATCATGCAGAACCCCCTAAGGACCTGGTATCGTTTCTTATCCAACGCTAATACCAACCACTTGCAGAAAAAAGAAAAGAGAACGAAAAGCATTGTAAAGATCGCTTGTGACAGAACATACCTTTTGAGTTTACGAGGCGATGCGAAACAAACAGAGAAAGGCAGCAGAACTACGATATCAAAGGCTACAAGCCTTTTTTATTAAATGCGAAGCCACAAAAAAGGGAATAATCTTTGAGGGTGGGGACCAGTCTACTTGAATTGAGAGAATGTGGGGAATGTCTCGAGCACATTGTGGACCACCTTTACGCGAGGATCCCCGCAGCACCCCGTCATTACTACTCAATAATCAATAATTTCATCAGTTTTTTTTACTTCCGTGTAAGATATTTGTATTCCGGGTCTAAAAACATGTTCTGATTAATTCAAGGCATAAAAATGCCAAATAGACCATAATAGCGCAGAGAGGAAAATTTGCGAAACTATGTTGTGTCACCGCGCCTCCGTACATGTTAAATGCCTTTCTAAGATACGCAGCGCCCCGAATTCAAGTCGGATTTCAAATAGTTCAACAGCTACTTTCGAGAATGTTATGAACTGACCATTTCTCGCCCAAGCATATAGTATGTGCGATGCTCCAGCCGCACAAGTTTCACCACCTTTCCAGAAACCATTACTGTGTGCAGGTTCTGAGCATCCAAATCTGCAAAATGCTGATGCACCTGGTCTGGGGCACGTTGGGCGAGTTGGCTCAAAACCAACTGCCATTTTGTCAGTGAATAAATGAAAACAAGATAAGCAACACAAGAGATAGCACACTTCGGCTTGGTGGAGGCGCCGAACGGTATTCAGTTGAATTTACACAGGCCCCCTTTAAGAGACCTGTAAATTTCCGTCACCGAAGTGGCCCACTCGAACAATGTCGCAGTTTCACTGAAGCTTCAGGTCCACCCAAAGAGAGACCTGTTAGGTAACATGAACCATGAGGAAGGTCCAGCGAAAGTGCAAAATGCCTACTCCAAGCCGAACAGCGCAAAGCAAGTCTTTAACCTGAGAGTTACACTTACCTATATATCCTTCAGGAGCCTGTCTTGAAACAGCAATATCAGTCGTTCCTTGAAACAAAATGACAATTAGTGTAATCAACACAAAAAAGAAAAAGTAAGGCGGTCAAAGGTTAAGGTAAAGTAACTGAAACAAGAGCCAGTCTGAACATGAAGTAAATATCTCAGGCGAAAAAAGTGCAACGTGCAAAACCGCAATTATAAAAACACTGGCTGAAAAAGGTTGTCGAAAGCTGTATTACCGTACTCCGCACGCCGTTTTATTAAATTGAGTGCGGCTGGAGAGGGTGAAGGGGTGGGATAGGAAGTTATCGGAACCGAAATGTTATTTGTGATTTTTTTCAGCTCCCTTTGCGCCGCTGATGTCGATTCCAAGGTAAATATAATTAACCGTTCTTCTCATTTACGTCTTTTTTGATTTCATAATCAGCCTTCATTTTAGAAATAGTTCCAATTTAGAAGAAGGATAGGGTCCTTCGGAAACTTTTTAACCCATTGCGTACCGCGGCGTTATAGGGCCGACGCAATTTTATTCACGCGACTCCGAGTATAAACAAATGTGATTTAAATCATATACATATGCTATAAAATTATTGTATACACTTCGCATTATACACCACTTTTATGTGCATCAGTATGATAAGTAAAATTGAACCCTATTACGTGTTCAAAAAGATGAGTCGAAAAAATGCAGCAATTGCTAAAAAGCTCTATAAAATCACGAGGAGTTGGGAAAGGGGCGCAGTACGTTCACAAATTGTTCAGTTATTCTGTTTTGCGACCTTTCAGTTCAGTAACAGCTTTAGTTTTGGCTTTACTGTTTACAAAGAAAAAAAGCAAAGGATATAGCAGCCGGAGAATTTCCTAAAAAATGTTGATACTTAGCTCTGGCTGGATCCTGCAATTTCCCCTTTTCATATCTTTTTCCAGAAGGCTTCAGAAATATACCGACCCACTTGATTCATGGACCAATCGCGGCTTATGGCGGCGTAGCTGCACATGCTGACAGCACGCGGCCATAGTGCTGCACATGGTGCAGCGCGCGGTACGGAATGGGTTAACAAGAACTGTCGAAAAATGTTCGAGCTGGACTACAGAAATCCGAGCCGCCCGTTTTTCGACCACAAGTTTTTCTTCCTTTCCATCAGCTCCTGTCGGGAGCTTTCTGCAAAGTATGAGCCTCTGCGGTAGCTGTTTAGCTGCATATTTCACGATTTGCAAAGTGAAGCAGTGCCCCCCCCCATCCTCACTCGACCAATCATGACCCCCCCTCCCTTCCCAAATGCGACTCTTTCGACGCTTTGGATAGTGCGACTTAAAACAGAAGAGAACTATCAAAAAAATTTTCTCAGGCCAAATACGGCCACCTCTGCTTTGGATTCTCCAGCGTACGACGTACCTTGTTCATTACATCATCTCTGCCAACTTCCAGAAGTTAAGCAGCCTATTAACAAAAAAGACGCCGAAAACTTTCAGACTTTGAAGAGGTAAAGAGACATTTAAACTTGTTCTATATTGACAAGAGTGTGTTCACTCTAATAATTTCACTTCTCGGTTCCCTTTTCAAGAATTTCAGGCTTGGACTTGAAGCTCCAACTTCAACTGTCGTTTACTTCCCTAACAATCTGGTAAATACCACATCATATTGTGGCTGGAGCAGTTCTGTAGTATTCGCTGAATGATAAACGTCGATAAATCATGGGAACGACGCTGCCGGGCCACTTTTTCATACAAACGATGCTGGTTACATCAATAAAAAAGGGCACATCATAGCCGTAGTGACGCCGTTTTATCCACATAACATCATGGCTAATAAATTGCGTCACGTTTAAAGAACCTTTTTCACAGCTCTGAATAATGGCAACGCCGGATCGGCATGAATAGACGGACTGTACACAAGTATCAGCAGAAAAAGTTGTGGTGGAGTCCCTTTCCTGTACAGAGGAACATAAGAGAATGTCCCCTTGTGCGTCTGGGGAGTGAGTTACGAGGGCGCTGTGGCCATTATAGAAGGAACACCACCCCAGAAAGCAACGCTGATACTTGAACGATGACGATGCGCTATCATTGCAATGGCGCTTCGAAGGCATAGACGGGAACGCAACCGTAGACGAGCGTCTATCGGCTCACCTACGGTCTGTTTTTGAGGGGCAAAAGACAAAGGTTATTCTTCGACCTTTACCTACTACTGTCCCGGAGGATAGAAGGTTTGGTCGGCCTGGGCGGGGTTGACCCGGGATTTGAACCAAGGACCGCGCGAGGGATACGCACGCCACTTGTCAACCCCGCTTCATGTCACACGCCACTGTGTGAGCAGTGCCACTGTGATTCTGACAGAGTACAGGATAATAGGAGGGTAGGCGATGCCTAATCGCAAAGCCTGGTACCCTCTTATTCTTCTTTTACTCCCTCAAAACACCAGCGGCTCGCGCCAATCAAAGACTGCGTGAATAATGCCTACCCTCTTGCTACCCTATAGTCGATGGGTACCCATCTACAGCTATGTTTCCGTATATGGAGGGCCACTGTGATGGTAGCGTCGCCGCGCGAAGTCTGAACGTTACCGAAAGTGCTTCGCCCGTATGGGGACGAGATATGCCAGCATTCCCACATCTAGTCACTACCCAAGTCAGCGTCAGGTCCGTTCCAGGTGAGGGACCGGGCGTGGTCTTCCAATAAGTCTTCCTTCTCTGTCTTTGGTCTGTCGCTCGCGAGCGTCACGCTTGTTGGGTCGTCTCATCCAAAACTGGGGCGTTATTCGGTGCGTTTTTGACGATTCAACCACTCCCTACTTCACTTGTACATCAGCTATTTCCAGAGATTCAGACCAAAATTCATGAATTGTTATCGAGGAATGTGCCTCTAACAGCGACCATCCGAATAGGGTACAGCATGGGGATGTGCGAAATGGCGGTGTGAGTACGACCCCCCCTCGAAGAGGGTTCAGATACGACCCCCCCTCCTGCTCTAACTGACAACCAGATGCATGTTCACCACAAATGGCTTCCTGAAATGGAATCGGAATTTCGAAAGCCGGACTCTTCTCTAAAATCCAGGCAATAAGAGGCTGTTTCAGCCTCATGCAATATGAGGCTGAACAACAGCCTCGCATTACCTACAATTTTGTCTTAGGATTCAAAATAAAACTCCTCGTTCGATAACCATGTATGACATGCAACTTGTAAGAAGGAACACAATCGAAACAGCGACTAATGGTGATCATTAATGAGCTAAACTGGTGAAAAAATTAGCCCAAGGTCAGCGTGTCAGGCCCCAGATGTGCATTCAATGAATGGTGACGGGGAAATCATAAAAACATGAACGACACAACAAAGCGAAACATGAAAAATGCAAAAAAATGCGGAGCCAAATGAAAAAAAGGATAACCAGGCGGCAGTAAATCGTTCTATACTTGGCTATTATCGATCGCAAGGCTGCGACCGCTTTCGCTGCAAAAACGTCATTGGAGCGCGGTAACTCGAAAGTCAGCGTTCTGGGGTCTTTTCAGGAGCTTATATCTTTTTAGGTGAGCTTTTGAGGAATGGTGAGCAGCATGCAACGGCAAAAATTTCTACTGTTGTGTATTCCACCTTGTTGCAAACTGAACAACCCCCGTTGGTGAAATATTCCGGATGGGTTTTGGATAGGCTAGGGGTAAATCGCGAGCTGGTTTCCATGCTTCACGCGAGGATTGCTTCGTTCAACGCAATTTCATCAGGATTAAAATCGTCCTGAAACCCCTCCATCTTTTCTCTTTCCAATAAGCTTTACAGTTTTTCTGAAGACCCTAGTTCAGGAGATATTTTAGATGGGTCACAGACGCGCTACCCTCTGACCCACCCGAAAAATCGACTCCTTCTGTGCCATTGTGAGAATACACCTTCGAAAACTTCAGTGTGCCTCCAAAACACATATTTCCCTTCAAATGAGTGAAAGAGGAGCTCGGCTATCACTGATCGATTTGGTCCGAGTGTGCGCCGTGCATTACGCTCCTACGCAGAGGTGGAAAGGTGTAAATTCTGATTTCAGGTGCTTTTATCCATGCAAGCAGATGTTTGTTTAGGGTTTGGAAAGGACAATACGCACGAATCTGTTTGAGACGTATTATTTAGTCATCTACGTACTTACGAGTTCATGCTATTAACTGATATTTATTTATTTATTTATTTATTCTTGATATTCTTGCTATATTGCTAATAAATTTTTTATTATTTTGTAGTCCTATTTACATCCGGGTCTTCTGCAGCTTTCCGTTCCTTCCATCAAACTTAGCAATGACACTTTTGTACTGTTTGATGCCTAGCGAGCCTACTTTTGCGATACTCCCCATGTCCCCCGCGGCCAAGTACGAACCCATTTTGGGGATTTTGCATGAAAAGAGGGCTGTTAAACGTAGCAGTTCAATCTGTAAAGAATACACTCATAATAATTTTCATTTTTTTAACATCTTAACTTCCATAGCTCCACTCCCACTATCAACTGAAATGTCGAAGCATTGCCCGGCTCTGAGTGACCCTTGAGATTACGACCCCCCCTCCCCAGCGGCCAAGTACGACCCCCTATGGGTTTCGCTCAACGATGCTGTACCCTGTTTCCGGAGCGTTCACAAGTTGGCGTTCATTGGTTGCTATAGTCCACTCATGTTATCATGCATAATTCTACAATAATGCGATTTGCATTTATATTTGGTCCAATCGCGATAATGCCCCGGTTTTGTTCGACGCTTAAGTGCTATTCCGCAATAGAATTCGAACGCCATTGGTCTATGTGTAGAATATGGGGTGAAAATTGATCGAAATGGACTAAAACCATCCAGATTTCTCAAAGTATCAATTCCCGGGTGGCCTAGAAGTTGTCCAGCTCGCCCAATGGGGTCAATTTGCTGGTTCTCGACCACTCCCGATTCCTCTCGTGGAGGCCTAAAAATTTCTGTAGAGCAGGAGCTTCCTTTACACTCGGATGAGTCTACAGGCCTCATCAAGTTGTGGCCTCAGTGAGAACAAAGGTAATTAGAGGAAACGCAAATTGCCCTCCCACAGCGCCAAAAAGGTACGGCCAGAAGAAGCATCTTCGATATGACAGCTACATGTAATTGATATCGACGCATGGCATTGCTGCTCATTATCATACATTCTTGACTAAC
This sequence comes from Cooperia oncophora, assembly GCA_036418165.1. Classification (NCBI taxonomy): domain Eukaryota; kingdom Metazoa; phylum Nematoda; class Chromadorea; order Rhabditida; family Trichostrongylidae; genus Cooperia; species Cooperia oncophora. The sequence goes on from MU919695.1 coordinate 23,524, forward strand.
ACAGAATAAAAATGTCACAAAAACTGAAAACGAGTGAAAAATTGATCAGAAAGTTCCATGAGGTTCAAGTATACGGCAGCTGCCACGGGAACAGTGGTGGCTGTAAAGTAATCAAACATACTTCAATAGGAAATAGGCAATTTTCACATTAAAAAACTCGTTTCCAGTTCGAAATTTGAATAGTCCCCCAAATTCATGAACAGTTTTCCATATTATCAATCCATTTTGACAAGTTTTGCATGGACTTTATTGTAGGCAATGTTTTTTAATGGATAGCACAACTGAGAGAACCCTACCAGAAAGCCCGGAGGTACTGATCAACAGAATAGCCCACTGTAAGCTCCCCTTTCAGGAATTCACATCGAAAAAATTTGAGCACAGCTCCAAATCTCCCGTACTTACGTGACGTCTCCGTTTATTACAGATGCTGCCCTTCAATGTGAGCAAAAACATACGTTATTTTTTAATTAGCTTAAGTCTTCCAAGGATACAAACAGGATCGATAATGCGAGGCTATTAAGCATGTACAAACTTGGGAGCATGGCGATTAAACTACACGTGGTGAAAATAACGGTGCGACAACGTCATTTTAAGTGCAATTCAGAGATATTTTCATAAGAAGGAAATGGCGAGTGTCTCGTTTCGCCAATGAATTTCCATTGAAATTGTGTCTGTGCTATAACAGCCAGCCAAAGTAGACGAATTCAACGAAATAAAAGCTGCCAAGATCAATATGGAGCAACGTGGAGCTAATGCTATTCTTTTTCTGATCTTGTAAGTCTCCTTTGATGTACTTATCCTCGTTTACTGAGTGGTATATCACAAACACGAAACAATGCAAATGCAGTAATCAAAATACCCGCACATCTTTTATAGGAGGTCCGGTGATTTTGTCTTTTTTTTAAGTCTTTTGATGAACTTTTCCGGTTCGCACACGGCACGACACTGTCTAACAATATTTGCAAACATAATCGAATCACCCCTTGGTTAGGAAAATAAACCTTAGCATAGTTCAAAAATAATAGCATTCGCTCATGTCAATCAGACAGAGCTTTCTGCTGGTTACAGTATTAACAACTACAAAAAATACATCACAACTACAAAAAATACATCACATTTCACACCACGTGATCTACGTGCGCAGTCATAGGTTTTTCTCTCGGCGGTCTTTCATAGCATTTATTTAACATTTTTCACGTTCTAAGATAAAACACGTTTTGGAGCACGGAAGACACATCTCAATGCAAGGGTAGTTTGTGGCAATATCTGGTTTATGCGCCTATACAACATCTATAAAAATATGACAAAAACTAAATCAACGATATCAACACAAAATGGCCCGCCAACCTGCTTAGACTGCCATCCCCTGCGAAAAAAAACAGAAGGTAGGAGGCAAGTTTTTCGGGTTCTCAGACGCGTTCTACACGTCCTCAACATGTTACAACACATCATACATGTCGTAACATGACCACACATGTGCGATATATTGTTAGATGAACATAAAGGCAGGGCACGCCATCGTTGTGATGATCACAACGGGGGGCGGGGATTATTTGACCGCGAGGAAGGGTGGGGTCGCATTTGGGAGAGGGACTGCCAAAGATCTATACTAACTATTTTCGATAGTTGAAAATGATAATTAAATCCTGACGATCTCTCTACCCCCCCCCCCCCCTGCTCCTGCTCGACAACAAAATTTTGGGGAGAAAACAAAAATTTTTCGGGAAATTTCGAAATTGAGGGAAAATTGGGGGGAAATCTGAGAAACTTTCCTGTTTCACATTGGGTATATACTCCACACCAACCCCCCCCCCTCTTCGCTCGACGGAAATTTCTGAAAAACGAAAAATTTTTTGGGAAAAAGTGGTAGGAAGTTGGGAAAATCTAGGAAAGTGGTAGGTAGCATGGGGAGGAGGGGGTCGTATTTGAGGATGGAATTAGGGGGGTCGTATTTTTCAGGAAATGATCACAACGCGATGGCGTGCCCTGCGTAAAGGATTTTTATGGTCCAAGGACAACTTTTGTGTAACCATTGCTACCACGAACTACCACAGTATCCAAATCTCATATAAAAAAGAAAAAAGGTAAAGTTATCGATCAGACCGGGTTCATACCTTGCAACGGTTCCGGTGAATACGCTAGAAGGACAGTTTACATATCAATTCGACGATATAGGCGTAAAAACGTTCATACTTTGCGTCAGCGTTCCGAGCGTCTATCAGCGTTTTGAGCGTTCACCATTATTTTAGGCGGCTAAGAAGGTAGAGCTATCGATTACCACCGAAAACGCTTAAAACGCTGGCAGAAGCTCAAAACGTTGGATCGGAGACCACAATTTACTAGCTGCTTGAAACCCTCCTTTTCCTTTTTTCTCCTCCCTATTTTTTCTTGCTTCCTTCTCTCTTCCCTCTTCCTTTTCTTTCCCCCTTCATCTGCTGAGTCGGCCGCTGCAACGAGAAAATACCTCTGGACTGTTGCAGAGTATGCCCGGTTGACAAGAGTCCTGTAACCGTCGACAGGCACTCAGAACGCAGCCGCAAAGTAGGGAAAGCACTCTAATCGACGTCCGACGTCGGATCAATACGTATCTAATCTTCTGAGTGGAGTCGCCGAAAACGTCGACTAGACTTGACACTTTTCCACAATTAGCTAGTGAGGAAAAGGAATAAACATGGATCGACGACCTATGTTCGAAATTCGTCAGTTATTCAATTCTGCATTCCGTCAACTCTTCAATTCTTCAAATCGATACGTATCTGACCTTTTTCGTCTATTCTTCGCTGATGCGAAGTATGAACGCCTCCTCACGTCGTAATAATCGCAAGGTACAAGCGTAGCCTTATCGGTGTGCAAAAAAAAGATGAAATGATGCGGAGATGGTGGCAGTTATGTAGATGTTCCGCAATGTGTTACAATTCAAAAATAGAACAAAAAAAAACTAGAGCACAGTAAATTTTTAGGGTACGATATCACATTACAGGGTATATTAAATAAGTGTACCAAATTGCTACTCACCCTAGTTGGAGAGTATCCTATCATTTGAATCGTGAATTTGGTGACATCTGGTTGCATTTCCTGTTTACGCGATACTGAAGCTGCTGTGGCAGTGGCACAGTATAGGAGAAATAATAAGCGACGCATATTTCTGAAATTCCAAGAGAAATAACTTGCATAAAAAGCGAGATAAAACTCCCGCTTATTAAGATGTGAACGACGTGGTTTTGAAAAACACGACATAATGTAATGGCCAATAAATCTCGAAATAAAGAAATCAGAGACTAGGAGTTCCTATGGTTCTTTTTTGATAAATTCTCAGAATTTCAAAATCATTTAAACACCACAAGGCTTTGTGACAACATAATAATCTAAAAAATCCTGAAAAAGAAGCCCAATTCGAAGACGTGCTAATCCACCGAAAGCCGCCGGCCGGGGTTGACGTGCGTTCACGACGACGACACACAAGACACGCCCCCAATGACGTCATTATGGGCTATTAATACGCAAATAAAAAATAACAAAGCACTGTTGAATGATTAATTATGTTCGAATGGAAGAAAAAAGCCTATAAATGAATGGAAATTATGATGAAAACCTTTCTATGATGGAATTACATGATGACATTGAGCGAAGTTAATCGATCACTGAGGTATTTTAGCGCGGGGCCCACCAATATCTGATATGTGAGTACGGTTTCCCAACTGGAGCATCGCGCGGACTAGCCGGAGTATTTCCTAGCTAGTTGACTTGCCAGGCATAGACGCAGAGAGATTTGGTTGACTTGGAGAGACGCAGACGCAGAGAAAGTTGACGCGCGCAGCACTGCTACGTAGAGTAAATTGGGTCCTGGCGCGAATGCTATGCGGTCAAGACAATCATATATTGCCGCTCCGTTGCGCGTAGCGACGGGCATGGCGTTTCCTCGATTTGCAGATATCGTAGACGTTTATGGCTATATTTCGGTTATACTGTCTATTGTCTATTTCTACGACACATAAACATCAGCAACGCGAGCGCGACGTCCCATGCATGTCCACGCGCGACGAATTACGATTGTCCTGACACATACCCTTGGACACACGAGAAATGTTTCCTAAATGCGGTCCTCAATAAAAATATAAAGTATCCGAATAGACATTGTTATGAACTGATAAATCTAAAGAATGTCAGAATCGGAATTTTACTTGAACTTTTTGTAATATTGATTATGGAAATTAGGACCGGTTTGGTGAAGAGAATTGGGATCGGTCAGTCACACTTTCCGCGTGCAGCGACAATTTGTATGAATGTCATTCTGGTTTGTCTCCGTGCTAATGACATTATCCTAAAATTTCTTGGCGCTAGCGTAGTGGCTGGGGGAGAGGGGCGGAGGTGCGGAGAGAGAGAGGGGAGGGGTGCCCTGCCTCCACAAGGAATTTGATGCAAGATGCAGACGGCCCTATTCGCCGAGGGATGCTATGTTAGCGTACTTTTGGTTGTACTTGAAGAATTGTGCAACCTTGATTTTTTTAAGAAGAATGTGCCAAATAGCTTATCCATTTCGGATCAAAGCACCCAAAGAGGTCGGTCGGCAAGAAAGCAGAGCCTTTCCCGGAGTTGATCAAGGAACTCCGAGGTGGGTAAAGCAGTTCCTTCAAAGAGAAGAAGAGTTTCAGGCCCGCTGAGCAACCAACGACCGTCCCACTGACCCCGTCCGCCATTCTATTATTTTGACGCCATAGTGCAGAAATTTTCCTGTTGAATGGAACGGTATCACCCATCTCGGAGCTCCTTAGTAAGTTTCGAGGAAGAGCCTGTTTCATTATCGAGCGTGAAAGCGGGTAAAG
>MU919748.1:8949-20340 GCA_036418165.1 Cooperia oncophora
CGAGAACTCAGCGACAGAGAACATTTAGGAGATGTCTGTTAAAGAGGGCGCAGACAAGCAGGCATTTGGCTATGTTAAGCATATAGCTGCAACAGCGGTGCAAGAGCGAGCGCGAGACGGAGTACAGATACGACATCCGTGTGTACCCTCTGCCCTCGTTTCCGTGCACTTTAGACCGGAAAAGTGGAGCGCTCTGCAGCTGAGGGCCCATTTCCTTCAGATGCAGCAAGAGACAGGGTATAGAACCGAGCCTTCGAAAAGCATCAGGTATAGAGAAGACTTCTCTACAGTGATCAAATTGTTTATGAAATAGTTTGAATTGTAGAACTTATCACTCTTGCGGATCTAGAAATGTAGCTTCATTTGTTTTGAGAATTCCAGGAGAACATTGAACATCTCTGTATTTACGCCTTTAGGACTTTCTATTAGCCTCTCACTTTCCTTGTCGTTGTACGTGGATAAGTCCTTCACCCACAACCTGTGAACCGCGTGGCAACATATCAGGAATGAGAACCAATCTTATAAAGTAGCAATATACACCAGACAATGTTGAACCGTATGATTCAGTACAAAAGTTCTTCACTCATTATGTGATCCATTCCTGTCGCCACTCTGTCAGGTAACCCTGGGAGAAGGCGTTACCCTTTCAAAGGCTTCCTTAGTTCTAAATTTCCCTATTCCTCCAGACGGGGAGTAGTGTGTGGTTACTTTTATTCTAGGCCAGCATAATGGAACTATAGTTGATCCTCTTAACCGCTTGAGCCAACTCAACCGGAATAGGTTTCCTTGCGTGCTCAAAGATTTGAATCAGTTTTTTTCACGTATCAGGAAGTTCTACTTCCCTAGGCATTGCCCATTGGAAACCCTTGTAGGTGAATGAATTAAAAATTTCATTGCCTTCGTCGCTTAGTAAGGTTGCGTTCAGCTCTGCGGCAGCGTCAGCGACTAGGGAAGTATAGATGTTGATCTCGCGTCTCCCAGCATTCGCCAACGTCTACAAGCATACACCAGCTTCTCGAGGCCTAGTAAGTATAGCGTGTAGGTCAGCGTGCACCTGCGTCCGGGAGAAGAGGGTATGGCGCGAGGTACTCTCCTATCGCGCCACACCTTTAAGCAGCAGTCTGCTACCCTCCCATCGCGCTCTATTCTACCAGCTGACTGATACCCTTCTATAGCGCACACTCTTCTCTCACGGACGCTGGTAGACGCTGATGCACTCTGGCAGACGCTGGCAGACACTAGATCGATACCTATACTTCCCAGGCCCTCGGGACGCGTAGACCCTGGCGTACGCCTGGAGACGCTCGTGCCACGCTGACAGACACTGGCGATATCTATGCTTTCCCAATCGCTGACGCCGCCGGACGCTCGAAATGCTAGTGGACGCTGCCTCAAAGTATTAACGCGGCCTAAATGATGTCAAAAATTAATTAACGAGAAGGAGCTAAATAGATGCTGTCAGCTTGCATGGTCTAACAGCCAGTTTATCTTAGAGTAATCAAATCCATACACGTTATTCCATCAAAATGAAAGGTCAGTTGCCTTCTGTAAGAAAACCTTCAAGAACAGTGTGCCATGCTTGGGATTACGATAAAGCCCCATTCCTCTTTGACTGCTTTGTGGTTGCGAAAATTAATTCTCGCAGTGTCTTTCAATCATTCCCAATACTGCAACTCGTTTTACTGCTTAACTTACAGTCTAAGAAAAGTAAGAAATGACATACACAGCATCAAGATTCAGCACAAGCAAAGCCAAAGAACATCACCGACGCTGTAAGTCGAAAAAGCAGATCACTCATAGAGCAGAATTAGTCCCTATCTAATAGCAAGTTCACCCAGTGAAAGGTGCTCTTTCAGGGAACCTTCCGGAGGTTTTCTCTCCTTTCCTCCCTTTGTCCGCTACCAAGGAACTTATAGGGTTCAGCGATAATGTAGAAATCCTTTCGAAAGCTCTGCACAAAACCCTACAAAACTCCCTCAACTCTTGTCATTCATAGAATTCATTGAATTCATAGGGATTCTTGACGCTAATGTCCCGAAGATTTTTCTATGAGTAGAGTTTAAGATTTCCTGCCTGTGACTAGGAATGGGATTTACCCCTACAACTCGTAGTTACTTCCTTTTTTGCCGCTTCACCTGTTCCCACTTGAGCATGTCAAATACACCTGCATGTAATTGAGCACGTAGTCAGGCACTAATTAGAATAGCTAAGTGGATCACACTTCAGACACATTCATTAGTGGAGCTGGTGGACCATGAAAATTGAGATTCACTCTTTGCCCTTTGCAGCGAAAACCACGAGTCCTGGTGATGTTTGATTAAAGGCAATGGCACGATAAATCTTCAACACGTGAAAGATTAACACGCCTGGCAGGACAGAACTCGGCGCTCCTGGGCAGGAGCTATGTGGTGCCTTTCCATAATGGCACTATCAACTATAAGGCACTATCAAGTACAACATTGACCGACACGACGCCGCACCGCTCCCGCGCCCACAATGGGAGGACTTGTTGTCCTGAATCCTCGTATCGCCTTCATTTGCGATGTAACAATGGTCGCAAAAAGAAAGAGTTCGATATGAAGCCAGCCTGCGGTCGCTGATGTATACAGGGGGCCAAAAAAAAGTCATTCCGGCCGAGTCACATATGAGCGAAGTTTTCGCAGCCCAGACAGAGGAAGTGGATATGAGTACCAGGGAAGATACCCAAGATCTTCCTCTATAAGCAGGAGCCGGCTGCCGCCATTCACCTTCATGTACACCTATTATTTAGATTTAGATTTAGATTTAGATTTATTGCATGCGCATAAGCACATGGAGGTAGCAAGTGCCAAATAATGGACTGCGTTAGAGCAAACTAAACAACAAACATGAAGATTTCACAAACATATGGAAATTCCCAAAGCGAACAAAGAATGAATTAGTAGTTTAATAATAAAAATAAAAAGAAACAGCATATTAGGTGGCCAACCTTCCAAAAAGATGTCGCCTAACCAGAAAGAATAGGTATACTAATACATTATAAGTGAGACCTCAAGCGTAGTACTTGTTCAGGTTCCTCTTCAGTTGAGCAGTCCACTAAAAATAAATTACACCAAAATATGAAGTCATCTCCAGTCGCGGCCTGAGTGGAGAACGCCTTTGGAATTCACGTGGCCTCCAAACAGCTGCGGAACTTCTTGAATGGAATCACCCATGGATAGCTACCTGGAGACCAGTACTCTTGATCTGCAAGACCTCAAACATCGAGCAGCTCCGGCAACGTCGCTACGGTCCAGGACATCATCTTCACCCCATTCACCAAGGCGCGGGTTGATGGTGTGGACCGGCCGTACCTGGAATGGGAAGACCGATATTTTCTTTGTAGACCCCGACTGAAGGTGAGCGCTGGCGGTTACATCAAGTAACTCGAGAAGGATATCCTCCCTACATGTGGTCGCCCGTACCTTTTTGGAGACCTTGTGCTGTAAGGATTGGGTGCCACACACATGGAATCGAAGGGTTTTGGAAAAACTCCCGCCTACTTCGAATGGAAGGGCGTTTCGTACCTGATGAAGATGTAATATTGAAATATGTCCCCTGACCTGAACCCACTCAATTACCTAGTTCGGGCGGAGCTCAACAGGGTGGTCTACAGTGGCGGAGAAATCAACGATCTCGCTCAACTCCGGTACCCACTCACTTTGCGCGGCCGAATCTCTCGATGGGCGCTCTCCAGAAGGCTGTTTGGCGGTATCAATATAGTTTTAATTGTTGACTCTTTAATATGGCCTAGTAAAATGTCCCATAAAATTCAATAAGTGTAACTTATTAGCGCACTCGAAGTCAATGAAGGCAAAATACTTTTTTTTTGCCCCCCCCCCTGTATATGAGTACTACGTGTAACCGTATGCGATGGCCACGATATCAACGAGAAACTCGTCCGGAATCTGTCTTTCTGTGTTAATACAAAAACCTTTTTAGCAGGTTTTCGACAGTTTCACTTCACTTTTTCGACTTTTCCCACTACAGCACCCCTGCTACCATTTTGGACAGAGTACCAACTTATCGTGCCTTATGCCTTCGAGAAAACACTTCGCATGTTTTCGCCCAGCATTTAGCCTAATAATTTTTGCCTGTCAGAATCATGTAGGCTACTCATCATTATGCGATGTTGGGGGGTGCAAAAGGGGGAATACAAAGTGCAAAATATATTACCATTTTCCACTTGGTATTTCTCCCTTTTTCAAAACCAATCACCTTTTTCAAACAAATCACCTTTTTTCAAACTAATCTCACCCTTTTCAAGCCAAATTCACCCTCACTTTCACATCAAATTAACCACACTTATAAGGGCGGGCATCATCAAGCAGATCACGCCAGACATCACTGCGAGCCCCGCCCCGACGGCCACGCCCACTTGTCAGCGCGGACATAGATTCTCAAATCTTGTTTCATAACTTCTGCTTTTGCTGTTTCCCACAAACACTCTGACTGGAAACGACCGGGCATTGACACATGGCCGACTCCGCCCATTTTCTCTAAAGGGTTTGGCAATCTAGGCTGACCACGCCCACTTGCTTTTCGCGGACTTTCGATATTTTTCAAAATTTTTGCATTTTAGGGCTGCTGCATGCAGGGTATTGCTGATCATTCGGAATGAACTTTGCCGGATTTTCTTGTTCCGAGTGACGAACGAGACCCTAGCATGCAAGCCAAGTCTTTTATTACTGCCGGTTCTGCCACCATTTTTGAAGAGTGGAAAGGGCTCTTCAAAATGGCCGGAGCTCTTCACAGTAGTGTTGGGCCTTCACGCAGCAGCCCTAAAATGCCAAAAGATTTTCCAAAAAATAGTCCGGCCGAGAACAAGCAAGTGGGCGTGGTCAGCCTAGATTGCCAAACCCTTTAGAAAATGGGCGGGTCGGCCATGTCAAATGCCCGGTCGTTTCCAGTCAAAGTGTTTGTGGGAAACAGCAAAAGCAGAAGTTATGAAACAAGATTTGAGAATCTATGTCCGCGCTGACAAGTGGGCGTGGCCGTCGGGCGGGGCTCGCAGTGATGTCTGGCGTGATCTGCTTGATGATGCCCGCCCTTAAGATGGCGTATGGTTAATTTGATTTGAGGGTGAATTTGGTTTGAAAAAGGGTGAATTTGGTTTGAAAAAGGGTGAATTTGGTTTGAAAAAGGGTGAATTTAAAGTGAAAATGGTATAAATGCATAGAACGGTGATTGACTTACAAAAAGAAAACAAAAGTAGAAGTCGTTGGTGGCTATGTAAGGCGGTAATTGGACAGGCTTTCAAAAAGGCCAGGCATTACTGTACCGACGAAGACCAGAAAAAAGGCTCAAAGAAAAGAAAAACGAACGGGACACGCGCAGTCCCATGCAGATATGTCCCTACACAGGAATGGACCGCTGGCATAGGTATCTCGCCCCAGGGTGCAGTAAATCGGCAAAAGTACTCTACAACTACTATTCCTATTGAAATTACCAACTTAACTACACATCACCTCCCCAGCTCAAGCTCAACCGGCAGTTTTTTGTGAAAAAGTAAAAGGATAGAGTTTTCGCCGTTGATCAATCCCTTTGTGGGATGCGGCACGCATTCTACTTCCATTCAGAATCGTAGTGGCTTATTGAATGCGATGTGGCCTATACAATGACTTGCGGGCCAGCCGATGTACAAGTCAGTGTTTTATTCTCCCAGACGAATCTGGTACCAATTTACCGTCCCTACGGGGTAGAAAGCTTGGTTCGCCTTGGGAAACCGATACGGGATTCGATCTCCGGACCGTGCGCGTGGTAAGCGACCACTTGCGACTACACCGCCTTCGCCTCCTTATTATAAAATCTTTGAAAATTTGGTAAAATTCTAGCCGCTTTGGCACTGCTGTTTTACGTAATATCCTATGTCGCATACATTCCCACACCAAGCTCATAAGTCATACTACAAAGTAGAATAGTATCACCTGCTCAGGTCGGGTGCTTATCATTTGTGAGCAGCTGTGAAAATCACTTCCGTGGACAGGGTGAAGAATCGTGTCGCTGAAAATTGCCCAGTCAGTACGACCATCTACCAGAAGGGCGAGTGAATTAGCAGTCGACGTATTTGACGTAATTTAAACACGGCACTGAACTGAAACACGACAACGAATTACCTGAGCCCGGGACTGGATTAAAGACAGTTCTCAAGCTCAACTAGTTCATTGTCGTCTTTTCTTGTGCAAGTAGTCCAGCCCCCAACTAAGAGACTGTCCCACTTTCGCGACTTCCACAGTGAGTGAGGAGAGTGCTACAGCCGCAGAAAGTTCTAGTTTTAATAACCCGCTCAGTTGGACCGCCCACAACGGACGTCCTCTCCACACCTAATGCAGGGGCGCTCAATTGTTGTTTGTTGGAGCGGCGGGCATAAATCGCGACTGCCTATCCATTTTTGCCGACCGCGTTCGTGCTCACAAGTAATTCTGCTCTCCTTCAATACATTTTCTCCATTAGGATCACATACAGTCAACAGCAATCCATGTCGCAAGGTAAGAATATCGAATGATCAGTGAGGCAATTTTGCGGTGCAAAAGCTAGACGTATGCTTACCGTAAGCCTGAATCCGCACGCAGAGTTTTCGAAAGTTTCGTACTATGGCGGGTTTTGAGTAGGTGTTTTTATTGTTTTTCGTTTTCTTTTCTTTGCATTGGATGATTAGAAATAGATGCAGAAAAGCGATTTGTGAACCAGGGGTTGCAGAGGAGCAAGTTTTGTTTAGGTGCTCTTGGATATTACTGTGCTTTTTTTCTTCTTTGGGGAATCACATATCAGCTGCTGGTTCATGATTGAAGAGCAACTATCCATAACACTGGATCAAGAGAACCATCTTTGAACTTCCATCCTTCTTGAAAAATGCATAATTTCATATTGGTGATCGCTGAGAAAGATTAGTCCAGAATGCAGTCATTGTGTTGCTTGGATGACGGCTCAGGCCCGAAAACACCGCGAGAAACATTTTGCGATTGCGAGTTATCGATAGTTCAATGGATACAACTTCTACAGACACAAGGCGGTGTTTATACTTTGCGGCAGCGACCACTAGCTTTTCGAGCGTCCAGCGGAGTTAGCGACTGGAAAAGTATAGATGTCGATCGTCTGCCAGCGTCCACCAGCGTGCACCACCGTCTCCCAGCGTCCAGGAGAGGAGGGTATGGCGCGATAGGAGGGTGGCATACTGCTGCTAGAGAATATGGCGCGATACGCGGGTACCAGCTCTCTGCTACCCTCCTATCGCGCCATACTCTCCATTTCCGGTCGCAGGAATACGCTGTTGGACGCTCGAGTGATAGTGGACGCTGCCGCAAAGTGTGAACGCAATTCCAACGGACAGCCAAAAGAGGCCGTGACCTACACGAATGAGGAAACTGGAAGACTCTCCCTCTTCTTTGAAATCAACAACACTTGTATTGGAGGTGCTCCATACTGGTAAACGGTAATTCATAGTAACCAATATAAAGACTCTGTAGGGGTCTTTATGTTGCGTACTACTACCCCTACGGAGTCTTCAAATTGCGTACTGCTGAATTACCGTTATAGATCATTATGAGAAAAGCTTTTCGCTCCGGAAAAATGCTCAGGAAATTATTTTTGCAATTTCGTTGTTGGCATTTCTCGAGGCTGATTATTCATGGTATGAACGGCCTGGATCGCCTCGTTCCAACAAGTCAGCACTGACTCGGCGATCCAGGCCGTTCATACCATGAAAACTCAGCCCAACTGAAATCAGTGATATACCTGCGAGGATTTGGGAGGCAAGTGGTTTTATCGAGATGCACTTTTTCCACGTGCGTTCTCCCAGGCTGGAATCACGGTCGGTGGCCGGCCAAGGCAACGAACACTTCCACATCTACGCGCTAGACTGATTAATTCACACACACTAGGTTGTTATGCGAGGTGGTGTAGTGGTAAATGGCGCGTTTACCACAAGCGCGTTCCTGGGTTCAAATCCTCGGATCAACTCCCGCCCAGGCCACCAAGCCTTCCCCCTTTCCCCCCACCCCTTCCTCCCCCTTGAAGACGTAAATTGGTACCAGATTCGTCTGGGAGGATAAAACACTGACTTGTACATCGGCTGGCCCCGCAAGTCATTGTATAGGCCACATCGCATTCAATAAGCCACTACGATTCTGAATGGAAGTAGAATGCGTGCCGCATCCCACAAAGGGATTGATGAACGGCAACACTTCATCCTATATCCTTTTTTGATTGTTCGGTAATGAAAACACTGGCTTGTTAGTTGGCCAATTCATCCCCTGCCCTCCTCCACCGTCCCGTCCTCCATACCCACATTCTCAAAGTTATGTGATATTCGCATTCCAATGCCAATACGATCTTGGGAATAGGTCGAATTGCTATCTTGAGTATGTGTCGCATATGGAACGGCCCTATGCAATACAGAGCATCTCTATTTTTAGCAAGGAACTTCAGGGTATTATTCATAGGCATGAAGTTAGAGAAAGTCTGCTTGCATAATTCAATATAATTATGTTTACCCCCACTAATACGAGCTGAATAGACGCAGGTCATTACTGACGGACAACACGAAAGGGGTCTGTCGTATGCCTGACGTGTAGGGCATGCAAAACAATAGTGATTTGCTGCCTCATAAATTTGCCACAGTGCATTTTATCCCAAACCAATAATTGCTCCGATCTTAGTCGTCAGACTGAGGTACTGCTCGTGGCCGTTCAAAAATTGTGAATAAAAAATAAGACAGAGGCATGTTCGCTGAATATCCTAAAAGTTGAACATGAAACACGTGAAAGAGGAGCCAAACCAAAAGTTCTTGCAAAAAATTTTATTGTTTCTAATACTTCCCTTTGAATATTTCTGTGCATAGTACCTTCCTCAGCGATCTGGTTCGGTGCCTAGCACCTTCCTCAGCGATCTGGTCTTCTGCCTCCAATATAGCCTCCGCCGCTCCTTGCAAAAGTGCGACTTCTAGTGTTGACTTCTTTTCTTTTCTCTCTTTTTTCCCCTCTTTTTCCTTCCACATAAAAGTGGCTGCCAATTGGAGCCCAGTGGTGGAGGCAGGCCATCGCTTTCGCTTCGCCTTGCCGCCGCGGTGACGTCAAAAAATCGCGCCGCAACGCGTATGGGTAAGTTTTTCCACGGACCTTCCTTGGAAAAGGCGCTGCGCAGTGCCTGCTCACTAGCGGAATCCCGTCCTGCCTGCCAGTCGTATGAATCCTACTCGTCTCAGGGATTTATCGTGCCAACCGCCTTCAAGCCAATTCACCCAAGGACTGACTTTCGTAGGGATTAAATCAAAAACGCCAATTCAATTAATTAAATTTTTAGAAAAAAATCACAAAAATCCACTGTCACCAAGTATGAATCTTATATTGAAATTGTTCTTTCTTCTCTCAGATGAGTCGCTTGCATGTTTGCGCGTAATATAATTCACGAATAGAACTGTTCCTGAAGGGATACTGGGTTTCGGCGCGCAGTCTTACCGACGAAAGAGGAAAAAATGGGGTGGAAGTAAATGAAGAGCTAGCAAGCCGCCAACTCCAACATGCTACGGTATCAGACTTTTCAGTAAGGGTTATCTCGAATACTTTGGCGATTTTCTGCTAAAGAGCTGTTCCCACTGTTTTCTAGCGACGTGTCGCGTCCCAGGCACACCAATCGATGGGGATTATTGGTCGAGGCTTTCATGACCCCCCCTCGGAAACCTGACTTTTTTAATGACATCGGATTGCTGATGTGGTATTATACTCCGCCAAAGCCGGCGGGAAAGCGGGGTGGGGGGGTATGTAAGCTATGCGACGATACTACCGCGCGTACATAGTTCCTACAACACCAGAAAATTCATTAAAACTCATGAAGTGAACCACGTAACTCCTAGCCAGAAATACGACCCCCTCTCCAAAACGTCCGCAAAGCGAGAAAAATCAACTATAAAAATAAATTTTTCCCAGCCCAAATACGACCCCCCCCCTTTTGGCGGCCAAATACGACCCCCCCCCATAGGGAATCCCCATCGAACGCTGTGCCCTGTTTGGTCCTTTTAAAATGCATGTCGCGTTGAGTGAGATTTTCCTTCTCCGCTTCGTGATCAGGTAGTGCTTCGTCCGCTGACGCAACAAATAAACACGTTCGCGGCGCAAAAATCGCGTGAGGGAGAGACCACGATGCACGTCGTTCTTGCTCATCGTGCCCTTCACAAACCATGGCAAATCGCCCACCCAATCTAATCGGTTACTATGATGGTTTGTGCGGCTTTTTCGCTGCTGTTTTCCCGTCGGAGTGGTGAGAGTGAGGTATTGAGGGAAACAGACTGATATTCAACAGTGAGAACTCGTGACGATCGCACTTCTCCTTCGCCTTGAAGCGCTACAACCTGCAGGCTAGCAAGGGTTCTATTAGGCTTCCTTCTCCTGATATTCTTTCTGGTTTTTCTTTACTGAGCGGCGTACTGCTACCGTTTGATACTAAGGTTACGTCGTGATCTCGATTGGCCATCCGTATGCGTACCTCTGCTGGGACGCGACAGCGGCCGGGCCTCTCAGCGTACTCTTCCTCTCTGCGCTCTGCCCCGCAATAGCCGGCTCGCGCAATCAGCTGATCGCCGCTATTTATTTTTTATTCAAGCTGTTATTCTGCTTCCTGAACGCCAGAAAAGTGAGGTAAGTTAGTATTATTTATCTAATTTTAGGGCGGAGGGTTCTATAAAATATTTCGCTTCATGTCGCTATTTAGACTGTTTTAGTAGTGGTTTCGTCTATTTTTTGATTTTGTTTAGGTGTTCTCTATTTATTCTTTGAATGTTGGACCGTGTGTCCATGAACAATGTCGGGGATGTGTCCTTATTAGTGTCGAGGATGTCCAACATTCGAAGAATAAATAGAGAACACCTAAACAAAATCAAAAAATAGACGAAACCACTACTAAAACAGTCTAAATAGCGACATGAAGCGAAATATTTTATAGAACCTAAAATTAGAGTAAATAATACTAACTTACCTCACTTTTCTGGCGTTCAGGAAGCAGAATAACAGCTTGAATAAAAAATAAATAGCGGCGATCAGCTGTAGTGCGCGCCGAGCCGGCGCTATTGCGGGGCAGAGCGCAGAGAGGAAGAGTACGCTGAGAGGCCCGGCCGCTGTCGCGTCCCAGCAGAGGTACGCAATTACGGATGGCCAATCGGAGGGATCACGACTGTATTGAGCCGCATAACTCATCAAAATTGAATGCGGGCTCAGCCTTTAATGTGACAGGCAGTTTATCCCTCCCTTACAATTAGCGTGACAAAGTGCACGTTTCATCATTTTGGTTACGTCGTACGTGATATTTCACTGTGATTCCACAAAAGGAGGGTACGCGCCTGCTTTCATCCACACAAAGGGATTTGATAATCGGCTTAGAGAC
>MU919762.1:0-18373 GCA_036418165.1 Cooperia oncophora
GAGTGCGAAGGTCGCGCCGACCGCGGCGACCATCGCGCGCGGCGCCCCTCCGTCGCGCGACCGCAGTCGTCGCCGTCGTCGGGCGCTGGTGGTGTCGACATCTGATTTTGGCGCAGTGATTCGGCCCTAGATTGCCCGGTGACGTACACACTTGCCATGGAACCACTCGAAGGAAATGTTTTCGCTGTTGAGGCTCTTCTTAAAGAGCGAAAACGCAAGGTTCGTGGTTTTCTCTTTCTATTTAGCATTCTCGTTTTCCATACTTGTGATTTGGCTAAATATCGATCGGGAATTGCTTTGCTTCGCCTTGTTTTGTCGACCTTCTCGTTTTGAAATGAACATTACACCTTTACTCAATCAATAATACTCCTCTTTGCTCAGCCTAGCAGAGGTTATTTCTAATATTATTTTTCTACAATTTTATTTTCTGAAGATGACAGATTCCTCTTTCATTTTCTTCATAGAAGTCTATATTTACCATTTAACCTTTTTAGGCCAACAAATTTTGAGCGATAGTGCAATAGAGAAGGGCATTTTGTTAATTCATGTCAGCGAAACCATTGTATTAGGTCCTGTGAAATCTTGTTAAGTTGGCATAGTGCCAATAAATTTGTGAGTTTCTTCCACTGCAAGAATTTCTTCCTCGTAAGCTCAAAGAAAAATCGTGGTCCTCTGGTTCACGAACGTTTCTCCGCACATCCCTGCACTAAATGCACTTCAGTTTTGAAAAAGTATAATCAAATGACACAGAAGGAAAGCTCGTGATAGTTCACAGCTTTACAGAGTTACCAATTTTTGCAGAATGGTACGGTATGTTGACAATAACTGGAAAATGCTCCATTACATCATACTAGTGCAATTTCTGCTCATGGAGTCAATAATTCCTGTTACTAATAGCTATTGTAGTTGTGTAGGCGTGGTTTATTTTGTTTTGGAGATCTGGCCTTGTTTTCTAGGTTACTATTTATTATAGCTCAAATTGGTTTTAGATTATTTTTATTCTCATTATTTACTACTTCAACTGTGTTCTTTTGAATAGTACGGGGTTGTTTGAAGCACCGTTGGTCACCGGCTAAAAATCTGTAAACACTACTTATCAACTCTTGTAAGGAATACATGTCAACGTTTGTCGAGCAGGAACTCGACGTGGGGAAATAGCGTACCTGTAATCATCCCCCCCATCCAATCGCGCCTTGTAGATCTTCGAAGCAAATTAGTGGCATTTCCTTGGGTTAGCCTGGTTAGTGATGCGATCGATCTGTCGAATAGCTGGCCGGATTGTCCGTTTTCAAAGCAGTAACGTTCAGAGGTTCATTTGCCACAGCAGTGTAACTCGCAGAAAAAAATATGTATGTAGCCTTTTATTTCAAATCAGCTGGAACTGCACAAACATTCGAAAACGCCGGCTCTGTTCCACTGCATTTGTCTCGTTTGTCTCGTTTTTTTCATTGATGGCACTTCTGTCGCTCGCTCTCGTATAGCTTCTTATGATCATTATACATTTTCAGTATATTTGTTTTCATTCAATTCAGTCTATTTTTCTCTTCTGCGGGCGCCAAGTGGCTCCGGGCCTACAAGGCGGAGGCAGAGGAAAGAAGTGTGCGTGACAGACAGTTAGAAGTAGGCATTTTCGGCGCATTTATCTCGAATTGCCTGTTCCTCACTCATGCGAGCTTTCCAATGGAATGCTTATAGCAAGCACGAAGTGTCCAATGCACTCGAGTGAAAAACTAGTTAGAGCAACTTCGCCATGTAAAAGGACCACTCATGTAATGTAAGAAGCAGCTGCAAGCACTGCTCAAATGAAGATGTACCTTATCATAAGACCTTGCAGGAAGTATTGCGAGAGCGTTATAAGTCCGAGAAGTTTGCCCAGTCATAGGGTTGATTCGCGCTGACAGATCTTTGGTCTCCCGCTATCATTTAGCCACCAGCTAGACTTGCTACAGCTCTTGCACAGGTGCCCTTTTTGCGCGAGGACTAATGGACGAAGAACGGTCTCGACCACAACCGTCGTAGATATCTGCAACAGGAGTGTAGAGCAAGTGCGTGAAGGATATTGTCTCTCGGCTCCCCTCCCCTCTCCGAGGCCCGAACCTGGCCTATACTCTTTGTTCATTTTGTTTTTTTTCCTTGCAAGCCCCCCAGGGTTGGTTAGGGAGAGGAGGGTGCTACAACGATGTTTCGAGACGCCATGCGAGTTGGGTGATCGTGCTGGCCTGATTGAATGCGAAATGCAAGCATAGATGATGATAGATGGAAATCAGTGAAGTCTGCTCAAATTGCATTTTGAAGAGGAGGTTCGCTGGTTGTGATATCAGCCTGGCCCCCTGTAGTTGCGAAAAATTTGGATATGTGGAAAAAAATGGCTGATATCTGGAGGCTGATAGATAACGCCCTGGAAAAAAAGGCGGTCGGGCAGGATCAGTGTTTCAACGCCCTTCAATTCAAAAATATTTTGAGAATGGCACAGTTTTTTGTGAGATCGGAGCCCCCGAAGCTGTCATTTCTTTTTACAGCTCCGATTGTACTGTGGCATGCGCTAAGGCTCTGTATGAGGGTATAAGGAAAAGGGTAGCTGGTTTGGTTCCGTTGCCGCAGCTCAGAGGAACGAAGTGCTCTCTACGCAAACTGAGGAGGGCAGGAGCTTCAGCAGGGGGCGAGGCATTGTGAGTGCGGCTGGTAGGGCAGTCAATTGATCCGTTTCAATCCCATTTCACACACGAGATTGTTTCCGGTGACGTTTGAGTTGTCCGTCTGGATGGTTTCCTTGGCATTTGCATAATCCTGGACTTCTTATTTTAACAGTAGTATTATTTTATAGTTATTTTCTTTTCAGTTCAATAGTTTCCTGTCGCTTTGGTTTCAGTGAAATTTTTCTGGCCAAAATTCCTTGAGGGTTATGTAAAACCGAGGATTCAGATAAAATAATTGTTAACTGAAATATGTTGCTAAAACCTTTAAATCGCAGTTCAACGAGATTCTGCAAGATTCTGCTGTCACGTATTTCTATCCAGTTGTGTTGATGCAGGCTGCAGGCTCCGACGAGTGTTATTGATCGGTCCCGTTTCTACTGAATACTTGCCGAGAAGGTGCAGAAACCTATCAGTCACCATACGTTCATTTATTTCTTATTATTCTATGGCTTCCGTTATTATTCTGGCTGGGTTGTTGGCCGGGTTATCGACTGAAATCGATTGAAATCCATTGTTATGTTATGTCTGTTTGGTATTCTGCTGCTACTGCAGCAAAAAAACCTGGTGCGCACTCATTTATCAGCGTTTTCGACCTGTCACATCTCATTATCACACTGTACCGTTATATTTGTTCCAATTCATTTTTCGTTGATTAAACCGGTCTCTGAAAGGACAACATTTTGCCCCGCTAAAGATGGTGTTAGATAGGAAACCGTTTTAGTTTTCGATACTGAGTGGTGGATTGGGCATTTTCGGAGGTTTTGGCGCTAATAACCGTGGGGACATTTAAAGGACTCCTTGTGCATAGCAGTTACCGTCATACATGTCTTCTCAGGATGTCTGTCAAATGGGAGACCTCCATCCTCCTTCCATCTGTTCCCTTCTTACTTCCTTCCCTCTTCATTCTTTTCCTCCCTTCGAATGCTTGCCCAGAAGATTGCATGTAAAAATGCTTTTGATCCTCGTAGGCAGAGAACTTCTGGTTGACAGAAGGCCTGTAACTTATCCAGATGAGAATGCCGATTTTAAGGCTCTGTGGTGGTTCACCCATCCCTGAGCTCTTTTCTTCCTGGTCTAGACAAAAGTTCTCACCTCCATTACGATAATCCAGTTTTTCCCAGGAGTCCCTTGAATGCCCCCCCCCTCTTCCAAGGTCAGTAGTGGCAAACTTTTGGTACCCGAACATTACCTGATTTTATTTTCGTTTTTGCTCGTTTGTATACGCTAGTCGGCAGAATATTTTGGTCACCCACGTTTAATCCGCTTACCCTGTTGAGTATGCATGCAAAGTACGAGGAAAATCGACTTGGAGGCTTGGGGGGTGGGAGTGGGGTGAAAGAACTCATCGGAAGAGGTTATTGAAGGATTCCGCGCGAAAAATTAAATTCATCATCATACAAAACCCTCTTCTTTGCAAGAAGATATTGTTCCATTCGCTACGGAGCTCCTCGTCTACCTTCCGGACTTTGACGAAAATGCGCATCCCTGTCGCCGCCGCGCCTGTGCTTGTCGTGCACAAAAAGCACTGTATATGCCTTGATTGGCTGATTTGCTCATGAAGGCCGTGTGATCAATGATGTTCTCGCTTCTCTAATTAGTTAACATTCAATTAGATAGAATCTACTAACAATGTTTGTTCAGAGTAAAGGCTGTCCTTATCTGATACCCTTTTTGAACTTCTTTACTGGGACATAAGGTCCTCTATCGTCTTGTCTTACAGCTAATACGAGAATTTCAGGGCAAAATCGAGTATCTGGTAAAATGGAAAGGATGGGGAAACAAGTGAGTTCATTATTATCGTACTTCCTATTGGTTTTCATTTCATGATTATATTATATGGTATATTTGCGTGCGATTCAATTGTGTCGTGGAAACGGGCGGTTTCGAATGAACAAAGCGTTGACAGTAGTGCTATTGAATAGCTCGTGGCTTGCCAATCGATTTATGAGCGATAACTGTTGAATCTATTGATGTTCGCTTGGTTTATTCGATCGCTAAACCTTCTTTGTTCTCGGCAAACATTCATTCAGTACTTTTGGAGGATTCTCTATGTAGACGGGGTCTTATATAGGTAGCTGTACCTAGATATGCTTATTGATCAGATAATTCGGGAGGTCTTCCCCAAGCTGGTTTCTCTAAGACGGCCTTCAACATATTGAACACTGCTGGTGGAGGAATCGCTTCCCTGAATTGCTTTGACCCTTAAGAAATGAAGTTCCTATTAGTGAACAGAGTTCTAGGCGCAAATAGCATGGGACAGGGACTCAAAGGACTGATCTAGAGATTAGTGGAAACTGGAGTTATCACAATGGAGTTGAGAACTTTTGCTTGAGCTTGAGCGGAAAGGAACTCTGGCAAAGTTTAACCGGTTTTTATTATGACACAGATAACGCCCTAGCCCAAGAAGAGGCGGGGGGGGGGGTGCGGGTTCGAGTCCCGCCTAAAGTATGATTTTACATACCTCTACACTCTTGTAGAACCTTCTATTAATAGGATGACGTTGATCGCAGTTTCACAAAAGCAGACTTTTGAATGCCTCCTCCGGTTATTTTAGTCTACTTTTGAAAAGAACCTATGTCTAATGCACGGCGGTTTCTCGGAAAATAGCTTCGATTAGAAGGCGTGCATTGTGAAATCTGATTCAATCCTGTGGTTCTATAACGTTTGCTGTTCAAAGTTCCTGCAGCAGCCAAGTGGGGATATCCCTGCATTCAAAGAGTGGAAGGTCATTCCTACGCCTACTATGTCCGTGAACGATAGCTCTAGTGCAGCAATGGGTTCATTTTTTGATCTTGGTTTTGTTAGTGAACGGTTGATTGAAATTCAAATATCGTGTTCTTTTTCCTTTTCACCCCGTCCCAGTAGACAAGGCAGGAAGCTTATGGCGTTTTTCAAGTGAAGCCCTTCGGTCACTCCGATCGATTATTCCGTTTGCAACAGCGTCCCTTGTCAGATTGGGTGAACATTCTTGTGTGATTTTCCCACGATGTCCTTGTATCCATTGGCCTTTCTCCCGAGTTGCAATATTCTTCACGGAAGCCAAAGAGATCCAGCATGAGCTTTTACTGATGGAAATATTGTGGCTTTATAACCGACGATTCCGCTAGTGCCAATGAACGGCTGAAGTGTTACTGCTAATGTACTGCTGGACCACAGTGGGGTTTTTTTTCAACAAATGTGACTAAAAGTTCAATCCTTCCCCTTAATTTCAAGGTTTCCTCATTGATTCTAATGAGAATACCCACCCGTAACGAATGGTTAGCCTCTAGATTCATTCATGAAAGGCCTTCGAGCCAGTGTTTAGTGTTGATCGATGCGGCCAGCCAGCCAAGCCATCTGCCTTACGCCACGAGAATCTTGTGCACCAGCCAGCCTCTGGCTCGCGTCTTCCTAAACCTTCATCTTCAATCTCGTCTGTCTGCAATTGTTGACCGCTCTGCTTTCTCTGAATGTCGCGTTGCACTCTGAGTAGTGTGTTCAAACGTTCACGGTCATACGGTAGAGGAGGTAATATGGTTGAGCAACTCTAACTCGTTTAGCTCACAAAGTTACTAGAGGCAAGGTATTCCTGGTCTGAAAGTGTTCAGCAGGGTACTTTTGCTCATTATTGGGAATTTGGCGAACTTGTATCGTGATCGTGGTCCCGAATATCAGAAACGGGCTGATTGTGATGAATTTGGCGCTGTTCCAATAAGTTGTCAACCCGCTCGAATTCCAATGGTCTGCTAACCAGATTCAGTGAAGTTCCTTCCCTCGTTGTCTCTTTAGCTGAACCTTTGAAGTGAGAAAAGGAAGAACGTAGGCTCGGCGCGGTTCGGCGACGTGGGGGGGGGGGCACTTGGCACTTTTACTGCTTCATCAGTTCCGGTTTACAAGTCTTACCGTGGTGAAACCTGTGAACTCAAAGCTGGAGCAAGCTTGTCGAGCCACAATGGTAAAACCGCTCAACTCTTGTAAGCTCATGGAACAGCTGGATGGCCCGTCATGACCCGTCGTCGATGGGAAGTATCAAAGGTTAGAAATTCCCCCCTCCCCCCCCCCCCCCGCTCCCGCCCGTCGCCGAACTGCCCCGGTAGGCTCTATTTAAGATCAAAGGCAAACAGACCAACAGAGTGGGGTCTGAGACCAATAAGGTGGACGACCAACAAGGTCTGAGACCAATAAGGAGGGCATTTCGGTACAGAGCATCCTGGACCTTCGAAAAAGTCAGCACTTTTTGCTCAAAGGGAATGGTTCTTTCCCCTAAGCTTCTTCTTTCTATACTGGACCTGAAAGTTTCCTACCTGTGGCCCCCAGTAGTTACTCGCTCAAACAGCACCATACCCCCCCCCCTTCCCTTACAGAAATAGCTGGGTTTGCAAAGCGCCATATGAGCTCTGCTTCAATAAAGGGCTCGCTGAATGTTACTTTGGTGACTCTGGTATTTTGGTAATGCAATGTAAGACATTTGTATAAGGTTTTTCTTATAGATAATTTGGCAAATCTTTTGTTCCAAAAGAGTGAAAATGCCGGGGATCTCTTCCTGTCTGGAGTGAGGCTCAAGAGTTCTTTCAGTGCATCCAGGTATGCATGAGCCCCTACTATTTTCGACCTAATTCAAAATAAACAAGAAAATAAATGTACGGGAGGGGCCATGTGTCCGGAAGGTGCCGATCAACAATTTTTTCGGTGGATAGAGGAGAACGGGACTGGGACCTTTACACTGTAAAGTCACCCCGCTCCCTCCGCACACTGCAGTTATCAGCCCACCCATACAGGGGGGGGGGCAAAAAAAGTCACTTTTCTTCATTGACTTCGAGGCGCTATAAGTTACACTTTATTGAATTCTGATCGGACATTTTTACCACCATATTAAAGAGCATATTAAATACTATCATGACACTCCGCCACAGCCTTCCATGGATATTCCATCTTATTTAGGTACTCACCCCCCCCCTTCCATTCCAAGTAGGCGAGAGTTTCTCCAATGCCCTTCGATTCCATGTGGTGGCACCCAATGCTGTAGCAGTACAAAGTTTCCAAGAAGGTACGGGCGACGACATGTGAGGAGGATATTCTTCACGAGTTTGCTCAATGTAACCGCCAGCGCTCACCTTCAGTCCGGGTCCACGAAGAAAATATTGGTCTTTCCATTCCAGGTACGTCCGGTCCATACCATCAACCCGCGCCTTGGCGACTGTGGTGAAGATGATGTCCTAGACCGTGGCGGCGCTGCGATGTTGGAGGTCATCCAGATCGAGAGTACTGGTCTCCAGGTAGCTATCCATGGGTGACCATACTAGAAGTTTCGCAGCTGTTTGGAGGTGACATGAATTCCAAAGGTCCAGTCAGGCTGCGACTTGACTTCATATTTTGGTGTACATGAAGCTGATGGGTGAGAGCCAGCTCCTGCTTATCGAGGAACATCTTGGGTATCTTCCGCCCTGGTACTCGTATCCACGTCCTCTGTCTGGGCAGCGAAAACTTTGCTGATATGTGACTCGGTCGAAGTGACTTCCCCCCCCCTGTAGCAAGTGATTTCCCCTAAGCGGAAGTCTTCCTTCTAGAAAAACTAGCAGGGTACTGTCACATGGCGAAAAGTTGCCTTATCTCGGGCTAACTTGTGATTGTATTAAGTGTATTGGAGAAGCACTTCAAAAGAAAACATAGGTTGCTCCTTTCAGTAAGGTAATTATCGTTTCAAGCCCCAGTTCATGCTCACAAAGTTATCACAAGAATGGCGTTCAGGCATCGCCTGGGGTCTAACTTCTAACTCAACTTTGTGATAACATAAATGGCTTTTTTCTAAAATTACCGCTCAAATTTTCGAGGTGAAAGAGCCAGATGTAAATGCCTTATCTGAATATCGAGTCTAGCTACCAGGATTCATCTGTTTATAGCAGACGGTCAGTGTTGCTGGCGTTTCTGCATTTAGGTCTATTCACATCTAATCGATTGAGTCATTGCGGACTACCGTACTCTGCATCTCGGCATTTTTTCCGTTCTGTTTTCTTGTAGGAAACTCTTGTCATTTTTCTCAATGTTATATATTTTCTTTCCTTGTTCTACAAATTGGTGGGTCAGTAAGATCTGTGAGTGAGAAGCTCGAAAAGGCCTTTGCATACTACCCGCTGGGTTAATTAATTGCGATGAGTTGATTACCCACATCGTTTGATACGGTAATGATCCGGTTATAGTAAAGTTACATTAATGGGGAATATCTCGTGGCTGGATGGTGGCGATCATCTCCGAAGCTATTTCCAAAATGATACATTGTATTTTCGTACAGGATTATGCGATGTTGACACGGGTTTAGTGAGTGTAGTAATTTTTAAGCCATATTTGGGTTCATTATAATAATGAAAATCACCCTAAATATAAACATAAACCTCTTACTGAAGCAACGTGGAAGATCTCGATAGGGTTCGGGCGCGATTGACGAGGAGGGACTGGTCGATATTTCTTTCACGGTTGACCGTTCCGGGCTTTCTGCATAGTTCGGCTTTTGGATAGTTTTCAAGTCTCTTTTCAGCAGATTCTAGGTGCAACGATTACGGGGCTTCTATCAACGGCGCCTTCTTTCCCAGCAAAAATCCACGGGTATTCCCCATCCCTGTTGATCGGATTTTAAAAACGGGTATTTTCTCATTTCATCCTCTGGCAGACTATAGAGGGGGAGAAATAATGAAGAGAAGAGAAAGTCGGAAGGAGAAGAAAAAAGGAAGTAGTAGGGAAGCTTCGCGGTTGACAGATATCCTGTGATGGTTCGTGCAAAGCTAGGATTACCGTAATGCGGAACCGCTGTTGCCTGGCACCTCTACGTTTGGCCGTGGGACCTCCCTCTAGGGACTGAGTGGAAGTTCTCACCTCAATTGCAGCGCTTCCAGTTTTGCGCAGGGACTTCTTCGAACGACAGCCACTTCCCACCTCCCCACCCCTCCCGCCTTGCCCGACTTACACCAATAGTTCTAGTGGGACAAACTCAAGGGCTTAACCTATGAGAACACCTAAATTCTTCCAGAATCAGCAAATACCAGCGAGATTGATCGTCCAGCCAACAGTCTCGAAATTGACTCCAGTCGGGGATCCCACCTGGGCGACTGATGGATCCCATCCCAGAAGATTCTTAATACTTTCGTGGGTTCAACTTGCGTATTTTTTGCTGGGAATCTGGGACGCCTGCGAATCCTTGAGAAGGACTTGTTTGTGTGTGGCTGGAACCAGGGGGCAGCATCGTGATGTGTGAAATGGTGGTGCCAGTACGACCTTCCTCTCGAGGGAAGGCCTTGGTACATTCCCCCCCCCACCTTCTCCAACACCTTACTGGTTTCCCACATTTTCCATTTTCCCCCCAGAGATTTTCCGTCGAGCGGGAGCGACGGGGGTGGGTATGTAATACACATGGAACGGGAAAAATCACGCGAAAAGTCAATAACCGGGAACATTTTTTGCCAACGCGGCGAATTTCTCCCAAAGCCACATACGACCTCCCGCTCCCAGCCTAAAAGTACGACCCCCCTATGTGTTTCACACAACGATGCTGTACTCTGCCTGCAACACGGTAACACTTCGTCCAGCCGATTTCTGTGGTTCGGCTCTTGCAGCCCTGGCCAGGGTTGATAACTAAAAGGATTGATGTTTCTTCTGGATTCATGAATGTTGAAGAACCACTATGAGTGCTCCCTTTGAAAAGTTTTGTTGAAAAGATCCTTGAGAATCGGACCTCAGTAGGAGGCCAGTCTAAGTGCCCAGCAGCGGAGATGTCTATGCGCGCATCGCATTAGCATACTCTATCATTAGTGGCGCCCCCGGTTGTCACTTCTGATGTGAAATTGAGGATCGAGGGGCCGTCGTCGTCGTTCTGTTCATCTCGGGTGTATTATAGATGATATTACCTGCGCTGTGTTTTTTGTAGCATAGCGTCTGAACTCGCCCTCGTGTTCCGTTTGCCAGGCTCTACTCTCTGCTCTCTCGACTACCATTACAACACGGCTGTTTTGCAGGCACAACACTTGGGAACCTCGTGAGAATGTTTTGGATGATCGACTATTCGACGAGTTTCAAAAGCAGAAACAGAAGAATAAAAAACGAAGCTCAAGTGGAAGTACTAGCAAAAAGTCAGAGGTGAGAAGATTGTTCAGTAGTGAGCGTTACCCTCTGAATTGCTCATCACCTTTCTTTTTATAGACGACCACACCACCGAAGAAAAAACCCCGACGATTGGCCGGTGGTGACATTCGGGACGAAAGTAGCGAAAGCAGTGAGCATGGTGGGTTTTAGCAAGGTTTTTGAATTTTATATCTTGTTCTTCTTTGTGTTTTATGCACAGATTGTTGTCTGAGCGCAATTTTTTTTTAAATTCCTCCTTCTCTGTAGCTCTCCGTCATTAGAGAGCGTGTGAAATCGCCGGTTGCATGGGAAGAAGATGTGATTTGTGATTACTGTTCCCGTGAATGAATTATCTAACGGAAAGGTTCATTAGTAGCAATTAGTTGGCTTTATTGTCCAGGTGAATGGCGTATAGCAAATAATTGTGTGACCTTTCTAGTAGAAATGACTTATGGTAGTGGTCTCTAGGCAGTTACGACGATTGGATACTGTAAGTTGTTCCGTTGAATGTTGCCTGGAATCAGAACGCATTGTACGTTGGTGATCGCCAGCGAAGGGGTCGTGTTTGGTCGCTGGAGGGAGTTCTTAATTACCTTTAGAAAAAAATGTTGTTGGTAGCTAGCTTTTCTCGGGGTTTTCTTATTTCAAATGCTGTATGCCCCCTCCTCCTACCCTAGACTTCCATGCTCTGCTCCGCGGCACTTTTTTTTCGGGAGAAAGAAGGAAATATTCGAAAAAACTGTACAAAAATAGCGACGATTTTTGGATAAAGGAGGGGTGGGGTAGGTGACCGTACCAGGCAAAGAAGTTTCGAGGAAGGGGTCGTATTTCACGAAAAATTTCTTCCAACGACAGGATGCCCAGATTAGAGTGCCTGCATCGGCTACACTAGTGTTGGTAATTTGGAAGATTTCAAGATCTATCGTAAGAAAAACGACGGGCTTGATGAGACGTGAGCGGTCCAACCACCACGTGGAGTCACAAAGATGAGCTGCCGACTAGTTATCAAGAAGGACCTGACAGCTATCGGGGCAGGGCTGAGGTGATTTTGATAGGAGACAGTGGCGATGTCTGACAGGAGCAGCGAACCTCAGCGCAAGATTGATGCTATGAAGAAGTCTCTTTACTGTCGATGGTCCTTCACTGTACTATCTGGAAGAAGCTGAGGAGCGGGTATACGAGCTCAAGACTGACGGGAGGTGTCAGGTATATATCCTGCCAATCTCGCGACATGACATGGCTGGCCTTCATGTTGCTAAGATCGCGAGAGGCCGCGTCTTACTGATCGAAAGCATTATTGGAGTAGGTGCTGCGATCAGAAGCCACTAACCATATGCCGTGTTTTTGGCAGCATAAAGGCCAGCCAGGTGGTAAACGAGTTTGGCAGAATATGCAGCACCCTTGTTTCCAGTCCAAAGGTCCAAGGCTCGTACGTTCGCTACTGAAGCTGCCTCAGTCTCCCCGGGAGAGTCACTTGGCCGCAACCTTAGTCCAAGGTTCTTCTCTCATCCCACTTTTTGTCCCAATGAGATGTCTGTGAAGAAAAGGCCAATTATTGATTGACTGCTGTCTATTTCCCTTTTTTTTCAAGACGACTCTACAGCGCTATGAACGCCTTTCGATGGTTGCGCTGTAAGCCCATTCACGAATTGTGCTGCGTTTCCGTCATATAGCCACCATTAGTCAATCTCCCAAGACGATCTGTCATCGATCCACGCATAGCGGTAGCCAATTAGCGGATTGGCTGGCTACTGTACCATGTATGTATGGGGTGGGATGTGAATGAATAGAAGCTTATTCTAAAGAGCATAATAACTGTGTTTGCCAGCCTATTCAATGATGACTAGGCGGCTAGGGAGGGGGAAAGGGTTATTACTCCAGCTCTCCGTATCGATTCTGTGTTAGCATTTGAATGTGTAACAGACATCTAGCAAGTGCATGATTCTCCAATATTCTCACCTTGCCACTTGAGGGGTGAAGTTTGCGATCGTTCTGGTAGATAGCCCGGCATTATTGACCCTTGCCCCAACAATCCAGAATTGAGCCAGTTTTTGACCGACTTTTTTCTCCGTGGACAGATTTGGCTCAAATGTTGTCTCCTGGGGTAGTTTGACCTCCTGAATACGAATATCACATTCGCTTAGCCCGAAACTTCCTGGCGCCCGCGCCACAGGCGCCGGTGATTTGAGGTATTTGGCGCTAGGGTCTGTAGCGCGGGCACCAGAGGGTTTCATGCCTAGCAAATGTCATATTTGTGTTCAGGAGGTCAAATTACTCCTGGGAACAAGTTAACAAATTTGGTGATTTGGGGTATTTTGGCGCGGGCGCCAAGATGTTTCGTGCAGAGCGGATGTGATATTCATTTCAGAAGGTCAAACTACCTCAGGGAACAAATTTTCAGCCAGTTCTGCCAACGCAGAAAAAATCGTTCAAAAGCTGGCGTGTTTTTGCAAAATTGGGGCAGTGAAGGTGAATAGTGCCGATAACCCTTTTTCGGCTGTCAGTAATCGTATGGGTTATTGGCATAGTATCGCCTGTTCTATGAAGGTTCCAAGTGGAATCAGGGTGTAGCGCGAATAACTCGGGACACATTCTGTTGTAATTTTGTTCGATTTCCAAGTACTAGTTGATCAGTAGAGTGAGTAGTCGTGAGGAAGAACCCATCAGTGCTCTCTTTTTCATTTGCCAGACATTGGACAATTCATAGAAAGAATTTTCTATATTATCGAGGATTTGGAACAAAAAAGGTATCTGTTGGAAAGACTACTGTTCAAAACAAATGGTAGTATTCAATAATTCATATAGTTGAAAAAAGAAAGTGAAACTGGTTGTTTTGGAGTCTGGGTGAGTTTTTCGTGTGTTTACCGGCAAAGGGAATGATTGCCGTGAAGGTTGAAATTGACGGGTTCATTACCAGTTTACTCTCCTAAAAACTCTGAGAAGATCTTTTTTGGACTTGTTCAAGAAAGATGTACCCATATTTTACCATGAGAAAAAATGGGGCCCCAAGGATTCTGTGAATCACAGATAAGCTTCCCCTAGCAAGCTGGACGGTCGGTTGTGTTGGTCTATGCTCCTCGAAAAGAGATAGGTATCTCCCTGTCGGGCTGCAATAGTCTGGGATAAGAGGGGGAGGGCAATTAAAGGATTCTTTGTACAGAATTTGGATTACCGTTATCTAAATAGAATTGCCTTACAGTCCAGTTCACTGCGGACAAAGGAGCGGTGAGGCACAGCGCCAAAACCGTTTTTCATCAACTGTTTTCACGGCCCCCTTCAACGACTGGTCGAAAACGAGTTTGGTCCCGCGCCAAACCCATGCGATCCCACACGCTGCTTAATCCGAAGCGAACGAGACTGTACTTTGAGAAGTTTCATCCTTCTCCCTGGCGGCTTGGGCACAGAGGACCTCATCTTCGTTGTGGAAGTCACAGTTTCACCCAAGAAGTTCTCTGTTTGTCCCACTCCCTCAAAGTTATCAGCGTCCGCTCCAGTTTTGGAAATAATCGTTTTTTTTTTCTCCACACAAAGTCCCCGATTTACCGCTGCATACAGATCATAGCTTGAAAAGTCCACCTTTTCGAGTAGAGCGGTACTATACGTTACTTTTGGAGATTGTTCACTGTACTTGTTTATTTGAGGGATGTTGCTAGATCAAGCATCAAGAAAATGCCATCTTAGGCTTATTGTGAAGGCTAGAACTGCGCACTGCGCTTCAACTGAGTGGTCAGTAGGGGGAGTTGTTGGCTTCCGTGAATAACAAATCTCGCGTAGACATTAGTCAGTAGGCCATAATTGAAATTGGGATGATAAAGAAAGGTGAATTCACAGTCAAATATATGTTTGTTGGAGGTAGGAGCTTAATTTCAAAAACCCTCACGTACTTATATTTCTGTTATTCTTGGTTTTGAATCACGTACTATATTTTGCTAGCTTCAATGCTGTTCTGAATGCTTTCAGTAATGAAGAAACTCGGCTCGTCACCGATCGACGTCGACCGGTGGCAAGAAGAGAAAGACTCGGATGTCGACCAAAGTTTCGCGTCAGATGAACGATCAGAAGCAGCCGATGTTCCGTCGGAACGTGAAGAGCCGCGTTCGGAAGACACTGCCGAAGCAGCGACACCCGTCTCAGAACCACATCGTCCAGAACCTAAGGCAAGTACATCTAGCGCGAACATGCCGCGTGCTAATATGCATCATGTTAATTATGGTACCCTAATTACGTGCTATTGACACATTTATGCGATTCGTTGAGACCTCTCGCAAGCAGCAGCCAGCCAGTCTGCCTGGCTTCATCTGCATAAGTATCGCGTATTTACGGAAGTGAGGGGTGTTGCGTTCACTGAAGGGGAGAATTTTGGGTTTATGAGTTCTGACGTTATGTTTTGGTTCCCCTTGCTTAATGTGAGTTATCATGATTTCATTGTTTATTGACTTCTTCAAAAAGCGGTTAACTACATAAATAGACATTCAATGAAAATCTTCTGAGCCGTTGGGGTTCAATGCGACATATTTATTTAGTTGTTACATCTATTTGTCATGTTTATTATTGACTACTTGCTGTAGCGATACCATAATTTGGTGCTTGGTCAAAAATCATAGGAGAGGTGCCATGTAATGGGGAAAATAACGAAGAAACGGTCAAGGACCTCTGAAAAAAGCCTTAATTCTACACGACTCAGAAAGCAATTTTGGACGAGTTTCCCGCTGGCATCGTGCCCATAACCGCTACGGTAGATACGGCTGCAGGTATGTGCTCATATATCCAGCAACATGGGCTGCTTCATATTAATCCCTTCGCCTAATATTGTACTTTGCAAATGAAGCAATACGAGCATCTGGCACTGGTCAGACTTTCAGAGGCGCCCGGATCCTATGTTTCAGGTTGATGGGGCGCTAAAAGGGCACTCCTTAGAAAGCCACGCAGCTCCTGTTCAGGGGCGCCAACGTTTATCCCGCTGGGCGTATGTACTGATCCTACTCGTCCTAAGGATTTATCGTGCCACTTGCTTTTGATGGAAATTTTCAAGGGGGTTGAGAACCGGTCGAAATTTTTAAGGCGGTTAGAGTTTAGAGAGAAGGTTATATTCATTATGTACAAGTTCTAAGTACGTATCATTTTGTGCAGATGTTTTCTCGATCGAATGCTCTTTGAGGGTTACGATTGGGTACATTAGTCTTTGGATCAAGAAGTAATCATAATTGACGGGTCCTGAGCCGATTGCCCTTGGTGGTGATACTCAATTTAGTTTAATGAATGTATAAGAGATGATAAGCTGAGTTGCAGTGATAGATAGTCTCTTGGTGTGTCTAGCAGGTGAAGAAGTTTTCAGAGAAAGCAAGAGAGTGAGAGACGCTTATCTCTACGTCGGCAAATATATGCTTGTCAATCTTGAGAGCCAACTGATAATAACATTTGCGGCGACGGTGACGGCGCAATCGTGGGGTGGAGCGCAGCAACGGGGGGTTCACTGGGGCACGCAGACTGGCGTGGAAGAGGGAACACTGTTGGCAGTATTTTGGAATTTTGCACTTTCATTTCGCATAAAAAGATGTTTTTATACTTTTTATATGTCTGACTGGGTGTCCGGGTGGAACTAGAATTGAATCGAAGCTATTGTGCATGTGGGAAGGCTGGGAAGGCTGATTGGTTGCCTAAACCTATAAAAATAGATCGATAATGCTAGTGAGACTTCTCCAGTGTAAGATGAGTCCCATAACACTTTCAAGGAACTTTCTTGAGACTTTAAGGTTGGGTAAAGGCACCACTTTCAATCGTTTTTCTTTCTGTAGTACTGCCTCTGCTTTTAGATCTCACGTTCTGTAAAGGCTTGTTCTCAAATCAGTATCTGGCCACTAATTGCCCATTATCCTACAGGAAATCCCTTTTTTCCTCCCGAAAAATCCCTGTTTTATCTACTTTTCCCGTGAATATTCCAGCTTTTTGGCGGCCTAGGTTTTTTTTTGCGGCGCGGACGCATGAATCGTCAGCTTGAGTCTCCGAAACCCATGCACATGATGCAGAAGCGCATTTCTGATGAGAGTACGTCCTGGCATTGGGGAGATATTTTTCAAACTACGGCCACTAGTGACTTCCTCATCTAGTACGAACCCCCTCTTTTTCAATGCTGCGTGCCATCTTCCGAGATTGTTCTCAATCCCTGCCACTTTTTGGAAAAAATTCTCCAGTTCCACCCCGGAAATCAGCTGTCAGGCGGAGCGAGGAGAGGTATTTAGCGTACTGGAAACCTCGAAACAAAAAAAACCGAGGAAAATCAATAGCTCAAAACATTTTTCACCAAAAAAAGTGCGATCTCCTCCCTTCACCGACCAAATATCTGGTAATCTCCAACGTGCGGCATGCCCTAGTTGTAATGGTGCCCTGGCGGTGAGGTAGGAAGGAGGAGAGCTCTAAGAAAGGTCTGTATCCCCTTTCATTCTCTCCTCAATCACATTTTGAGTTTTTGACATCATCAAGAGGATTGAATGGTAAATTTGGTGAAAGAAGGGCTTTGAATAGGTCACGAGGTTCACGACGTCCTGTAGGGGTATCGTTTCATAGTACCGGAATGTAGTTCAGGAATAGCACGTTCTGCCCTGATCAGGGTTGTGCAAATACGCTTGATGTGCGAAGCCTAATGAAGAAATGAATAGCGGCCGTATTCCGGCATCTAATGGATCGCTCATTCGCGGGAAACGGTCCAAGTGGGATTAGTGGGCGGTGATTCCATTTAATTGCTCAAGGGTGCGATATAATTCTGCAGCAGAATTGTAGCACAGGTAAAGGGACTCGATATCTTAACCTGGGCTTGTGATAAGGTTTTTGTGGGAAAAGGGCAGAATGACAGGATCTTTGTCCGTTCCTTTCTCATTTTCATTTTTTACATGTCTTTTTTCGGGGAATGGGGGAGTTGTATTTTAGCGAACGGTAAAGGAAATTTTTGCCTCAGAGTTGCTCGTTTCGTTACAGGTGGCGTGTTCTTTGTTTGCCAATCGACTACTGTAGTTTTTGTAGTGCTTGTAGAGGTGCCGCGTTTGTGTTATCAGTCTGGTTTTTCCCATAGGCCACCGTGAAGCACAATCAGTTGTGTTTTTTGCTTGGCTGGAAGCGCTTCGATGATTTCCTCGAGTACTGTCCAGTTAATGAACTGTGGACTGTAGAACGTATAGCGCTCAAGTAAGGGACTAGGGACAAGCGGCAGACAGAGCGTGAAGGCCGCACTGCGATGAAAATTTATGAGACACTGCTATGCGCGCGCTATGAATAAGACTCAAATTCACCTCCCCACCCCTCCCTTTGACTCACCTTCCTTTAGCGTATCATGTAAGCTCTTTGATTAGCAAGACGTCAAGGGTATATCCTGGAGATATGAGACCCCCCTAGCGTGGCCCCCCCTCTGTAAATCCACAACCAGGGCACGTGGTGCGTTGGGAACCCAGTAGGGAAGCTGCTATTTGGTCGCTGGGTTCGTGATGAGATTCATATTCGCTTGGAAAAAGATTTCTCTTGATGACTTTTCTCGGCATTTCCCGTTTCAGGGGCCCTATGTATTGTTTTCCCCTTTGAGAAAGTCCCGAAAAAAGGGG